>CAUYRT010034420.1:0-59760 GCA_963574885.1 Lepilemur ruficaudatus | reverse complement strand
CTCAAACTCCTGGGCTCAAGTGATCCTCCTGTCTCAGCCTCTCGAGTAGCTGGGACTACAGGCATGCGCCACCATGCCCGGCTAATTTTTTCTATATATTTTTAGTTGGCCAATTAATTTCTTTCTATTTTTCAGTAGAGATGGGGTCTCGCTCTTGCTCAGGCTGGTTTTGAACTCCTGACCTTGAGTGATCCGCCCGCCTCAGCCTCCCAGAGTGCTAGGATTACAGGCGTGAGCCATCATGCCTGGCCCTTTATTCCATTCTTCTTTCTGCTAGCTGCAAGCGTTCTTCCTGGTAGCAGATGACATCATGGATTCATCCCTAACCCGCCGGGGGCAGATCTGCTGGTATCAGAAGGTAATGTGGGTGGGAAGGTCGCAGTGGGTATGAGGACAGGCCACTGGGAGGTGGTTTCATACAGCCTGTTTGAGGTATTTTGGGGTAATGCTTCTTGGTATGAGTCGAAGCCAGAGATTGATTGCTCATTTTCTCCATGCCCCCAACAGCCAGGCATAGGTTTGGATGCCGTCAATGATACTCTGCTTCTGGAAGCATGTATCTACCGCCTGCTGAAGCACTATTGCCGGGAGCAGCCCTATTACCTGAACCTGATCGAACTTTTCCTGCAGGTGTGCTACAGACCGGGGCCCAGGGCCCAAAGGCTGTCCACATAACCTTGGCCTCTATAGCACATTCTTATCTAGCTGGTTTCAGGGAACAGGAGATATTAGGGTTGCCTAGGACGGGGAAAAAAGCGAGGAAGGGAGGGGTCAAGGGTGGTGGTGGCAAGAAGGGTTTCTCTGTCCCTGTGTGATTGGAAGAAGGGGTGGAAAGGACTGGGTATTCATGAATGTGGGCCTTGAGTTTTGAGGCCTTTTCTCCCTCCTGTTGCTTTTCTGATTCTGCCCAGCTGTCAACTGGTATGAGATGCGGGGCCCAGGGTGTTGGGGTTCCCCACATCTGGAGAAAGCCTGGCTCCTAGGCCATCTTTCTTTCTCTTCTTTAGAGTTCATATCAGACTGAGATCGGGCAGACTCTGGACCTTATCACAGCCCCCCAGGGCAATGTGGAACTTGGCAGATTTACTGAAAAGAGGTGAGGGACAGTAGGAATCATGTCTGGGCAGTGAAGGTGGGCTCAGGGTAGGCCTTGCCCTTCTGAGGAGTTCATCTTCTCTCCCTACTCAGGTACAAATCTATTGTCAAGTACAAGACAGCTTTCTACTCCTTCTACCTTCCTGTAGCCGCGGCCATGTATATGGTAAGTCAGCCTCCTTGCCCCTCACTGCTCTGCGGATGTGGGCTTTCGGACAGAAAGGCACAGAGCAGACAACTTGGACAATCTGGCACCCCCACTGAATGGCCATGTGACCTTGAGCAAGTCAGTCTCTTAGTCTGTTTCCTCAGCTGTAAGATGGGGATAAAATTCCTACCTTACAGGACTGTAGAGATTAACCAAGGCAAGGGATGTGACAGTGCCCAGCCCGTAACAGGGGGACAAGAAATCCTATATCTGAGTATGGATGGGGTGGGGAGGAGATAATTCAGGCTGAGAGAGAGAAGACTGGATTCAAAGACAGTGGGATTAACTATCTACCCTGACCTTGCTTCTCCAAATTTCATCCTGAAAGAAGCTGGAGGTAGAAAAAGATTTGGAAGAGGGATCAGAGAGACTCGGGGACTGAGACTTGTGAGGGAAGAGAGAGTCTGAGGACCTACAGAAGGGACTTACCTTTTGTGACTGCCAAAAATAAATGGGTAGAGGTTGGACCCTCAGGCAGGACTTCCTAGATCAGGGAAGCCAAGGATGTCTGAAAGGAGAGATGATTTAGGGGCTGCAGTTGGGCAGGATGCCATTCAAGGAAGCAACCAGCAAGATGCGGGCACTGCTGGGGTTTGGTTTATTAATCTCCGTTTCCCTGTAGGCAGGCATTGACGGGGAGAAGGAGCACGCCAATGCTAAGAAGATCCTGCTGGAGATGGGAGAGTTCTTTCAGATTCAGGTGCGAAGGCATGAGGAGTAGCAGAGAACAAGTCACCAACTTTCCTCCTTCCTTGCCTGGTAGCCTTGTCATTCCTCCTTTTCTGTCCCCCTGCTCAGGATGATTACCTTGACCTCTTTGGGGATCCAAATGTGACAGGCAAGGTTGGCACTGACATTCAGGACAACAAATGCAGCTGGCTGGTGGTTCAGTGTCTACAACGCGCCACTCCGGAACAGCGCCAGATCTTGCAGGTGCCTAACAGAGGTTGTGGGTCCCTGAGCTGATAAGCGGATACAGCGGTGGTTCTTCAATGAGGGCGATTTTGCCCCTCAGGACATTTGACAATGTCAGCAAAGATTTTTTTGTCATTACTGGCCGGGTGTATGCATGTGCTACAGGCATCTAGTGGGTAGAGGCCAAAGATGCTGCCAGACATCGTACAATGTATGGAACAGCTCTCGCAAACAAAGAATTATCTGGCCCAAAATTTCAATAGTGCTAAGGTTAGAAACCCTGAGTAGAGGAAGCCGAGGGCTGAGCCAATATCTGAACGTTTGGGATGGGGAAGGGGAAACGTGGGATCTCAGATACCTAGAGATGCTTGAAAATTGGAGGCAGGAATGAAGAGAATGGCCTTAAAGATGGTCTGGAGCATGTGAAAGGGGAGTGGGGAGGGGTCCTGGAGGCTCTGGAGAAGGCTAAGCCCATTTTTCTCCCTCCAACCCTTTCCAGGAGAATTACGGGCAGAAGGAGGCAGAGAAGGTGGCCCGGGTGAAGGCTCTATACGAGGAGCTGGATCTGCAGGCTGTGTTCCTGCAGTATGAGGAAGACAGTTACAGCCGCCTCTTGAGTCTCATCGAGCAGTATGCTGCGCCCCTTCCCCCGGCCATCTTCTTGGAGCTAGCACGCAAAATCTACAAGCGGAAGAAGTGACTTAGACTGCAAGGATGGGGAGAGGAGGCTCTCAATAAATTATTGTGTAACCTTGTGGTTCTGTTATTGTTCGAGACAGCCAACCGAGCTCCAGAATGGGCAAGGTGGGGGGTGGGGTGGCTGCATGGAAGCCGGGAACTCGGGGACCAAAAGCTTAGGATACCTTAAATCTGAGAGGGGTGACACCGGCAAGACGTCAAGCGCTGGGGGGCGGGTCTGAGCTACGCCACGCCCATGCGTGGAGGGGTGCGGCTGCGCAGCGCAGGGAGTGTTGTCCTAGCGCCCCTCCCCTCCCCTCCGCTCGGTGGCCCGCCGGGCGGGACCGGAGAGTCTCCGACAAGCCTAAAGCCAGGAACGGTTCCAGGAGGACCCTGGTGAGGCGGGCTTTGCCCGTGGGTGTGGGTGGATGGACCAGGGCACACGGGTGGTAGGACAGGGGAGCAGTAAAAATGAATAGAGAAGGGGTAGGGTGGTGGCTGAATGATGGAGACGAATGCGGAGAGAACGGACAGGCACACCGCTGTTCCAAGGGGTGAGGGCACAGGCTGGAGCCTGGCGGAAACGCGGGCATCCTGCAGATGAGGAGTTGACATGCTGACAGCTAGCTGCTCTATCCTTCTCCCCCTCCAGCCCCCGCCCCTTTCCTGCATTAACCAGCCAAACTCCTCGTGTTGCTGTGTTGCACCCTCTCATTTCGGGGCAACTGGGCGGGGTCTCCGTTAGTCTCTTTCTCTGGGAGTAAGGGGTAGGCTGGAGGGCAGAGCCGATTGCAACAGAAAGGACCTGGGGGTCTATTCTGGGCCCCCGCCCGTCTTGGAGATCCAGAGCTCAGCCGCATTCTCTAACCCGCCCCGCTCCATTCCCTGGGGAGTGCGGGGTTACAATGGATTCCACCTGCAAACACTGCAGTGGAAACTAATGGCCAGTCGATGGTGATCAGCATCTTATTTAAATATCACCCAAAGCAGCCAGAGCCTTCCCAGGCCTGCTCCTGCCCTCAGTCACCTCTGTGTCCTTCCAGCAGCACGCGTCCTCACTGGTTGGGTTTCACCACCCCTGTCTTCTAGGTCTGCACCTGTGGTTGCCAGGTAGGTGGATGTGAGAGGCCCGATCCTCCTGGTTCTCTAGAGGCCATCTCATCGCCGCTGGCACCATGCTGTCCCCTCAGAGGGCTTTACTCTGCAACCTCAACCATATCCACCTCCAGCACGTCTCCCTGGGCCTGCACTTGTCCCGCCGTCCCGAGCTACGGGAGGGGCCCTTGAGCACGCCCCCTCCCCCAGGAGACACTGGGGGCAAGGAGAGCAGGGGCCCCTGCAGTGGGCCTCTGGTGGACGCCAATTCCAACAGCCCAGCTGTGCCCTGCCGATGCTGCCAGGAGCATGGGCCAAGCCTAGAAAACCGGCAGGACCCATCGCAGGAGGAGGAGGGGGCTGCCTCTCCCTCAGACCCTGGCTGCTCCTCCTCTCTCAGCTCCTGCTCAGATCTTAGCCCCGATGAGTCCCCAGTCTCGGTCTACTCGCGGGACCTCCCAGGTGATGAGGAAGCCCACCCTCAGCCCAGTATCGTCCCCCTGGAGCAGGGCTCCCCACTGGCTTCAGCAGGCCCTGGCACCTGCTCCCCGGACAGCTTCTGCTGCTCTCCCGATTCCTGCTCCGGAGCTTCCTCACCACCCGGTCCTGGCCTGGACTCGAACTGCAATGCCCTGACCACCTGCCAGGACCTCCCTTCCCCAGGCCTGGAGGAAGAGGATGAGAGTGGGGAGCAGGACCTCCCTACCTCCGAGCTCTTAGAGGTGGATGATGGGAAAATCGATGCTGGGAAAACGGAGCCCAGTTGGAAAATTAACCCCATTTGGAAAATTGACACAGAGAAAACTGACGCTGGATGGAAAATCACTGAGAACAATAACTCTGGTTGGAAAATCAATGAAAATACTAACTCTAGCTGGAAAACTGAACCTGGAAAATTCAACTCTGGTTGGAAAGCCAACACAGGAATAAATGATTCTGGCTCGAAAACAGATGCAGGGAAAATTGATGGGGGATGGAGAAGTGACGTCAGCGAGGAGCCGGTGCCCCACCGGACAATCACGTCCTTCCACGAGCTGGCCCAGAAGCGCAAGCGGGGTCCGGGGCTGCCCCTCCTGCCCCAGGCCAAGAAAGATCGCAGTGACTGGCTCATAGTCTTCTCGCCAGATACGGAGCTGCCCCCCACCGGGTCGCTGGGCAGCTCCTCTGCACCTGCCCGGGAAATCACTACCTTCAAAGAACTCCGGTCCCGAAGCCGGGTCCCGCCCCCGCCAGTCCCGCCTCGAGACCCCCCAGCTGGCTGGGCTTTGGTCCCGCCCCGGCCCCCACCCCCACCCATCCCTCCCCGGAGGAAGAAGAACCGACCTGGGCTGCAGCCCATAGCGGAGGGGCAGCCGGAGGAGGGCAGGGCGGTCAGCCCCGCGGCTGGCCAGGAGGCGCCAGCCGCGAAGGAGCCGGAGGAACCCAGTGCGCAGGCTGGTCTGGAGGGTAAGAGGCAGCAAGAAGCAGGAGGAGGGCTGGGCTTCGGCCTCGTCCCCACCTCCAAAGCTTCCAACCCGGTCCCTGTCTCCCTTCCATTCTGTGTCAGCCATCCTCCCCGCCCCTTCTGCCAGGGAGCGCTCCGGGAAAGGGAAACTGGGTGGGTCGTTGGGTTACGGGACTAACTCTTTGCTCCCTCTTTCTCCCGCCTCTCCTTGCCTGGCTGCCCATCCCGCTGCCTTCCTTCCCCTCTGCGCCTGGCCCCGCCAATCCCGCCTGCAGCCGGTCCCCTCTTGCTCCCTCGGCCTCTGTTTTTCCGGTTCTCGGCCGACGGGCGCCCCCTGTTGGAGGGTGGGGGTGCGGGCGCAGCTGGGTCTCTGCTCCTGGCGCCTCTGGCTGCTTGGCCCGGCGCCGGGCTGCGGCTGCTGGGGGCGCCAAGCCCCCCAGATGAGCAGCTGCTGCCTGTCCGCCTGTCCCCGGTGGGAGCCTATTCGCCTCCGACTCGGGGAGCCCTGCCCTGCCTAGCCAGCCCCGAGCTGGCACTGCTGCTGTCCCCGCTCTTTCCCAGAAGTAGCACCTTCCCTGCCACAGCTCCCCCACCCCGCCAGGTACCCGCCCCCCCGCTGCCACCGCCACCTCGTCCGCCGAAGGCCCCTCGCTGGATCAGGAGCCCACCGCCTCCGCCCAGGCTACGTAAGACGGACCGGGCAAGCCCCGTGGGCCTCGCCTCGGGCGAGGCCTCCCCGCCCACTCCAAGGCCCCTTCTACCCTCGCCCAGCTCTGTTTAAGCTTTTTTCCGGGGTTACCGGCTTGGTCCCACCATTCAACTTCGGCAGATTCCGAGCAAGTTCATTGGTCCTAGGGAGCCTGGCCTTGCCCCTCGTGCAGCGGGGCGGGTGTTGTTGCTCTCCACGCCGTGTGACCCGGCCACTCCCCCTCCGGGCCCGCCCCGGGCACAGTGGACGCGGGCTTATCCAGCATCCCCGCTAAGCATGCTGAGTCTAGAGAGTCCCAGAGAGTCCATTGTTAGGGACCTTGGGTCACGCCCTCTGTGGAATTCCTTGGCCAGTGCAGTCCGGGCCTGACCCCCACCTTGCTCGGGAAGGGTGGAGAGCGAAGCTCCCTGGAACTCACTGACACCAGAGGTTCTGGTGACTCCCATCCCCATAAGTCCCGCCCGACGTGGGGTGAAGGGGGCTCCCTCTGTTGAGATGCGGGAGTGGGACCCAGGTTTCCCCTTTCCGGCGCTTCCCAGCCTCCCAACCCTTGGGTCTTGCCTCCCTCCGTCTCTCCTCCCTTTTCCGTCTGTCTGTCTTTCCATTGGTCCAGGCTCCCCATGTGCTCCCCGGGTCTCCGCGGGCCGGACGCGGGCCCGGGGCGGGACGCAGGGCTGCCCCTCCCTCCCCGGGCGTCTCCTGCCCTAAAGGCCCCAGCGGGGCAGGCGGGAGGTGAGCGAGGCGGTCCCGCTCCGGGACTTCCGGGATCGAGGAGGTGGGAGCTGGGCCCCGAGGAAGGGAAATGGGGACTGGGGTGGGGGACAACGAGTGCAGCAATGTGTGTAGGATTTCGCGCGGGGGCCCGGGTCGAGCTGCCAGGTGCTGTCCGCCGCCCCGCGCCCCTCTCCAAGACCCTTCAGGGGCAGGGGTGCTGCGGCCCCGCAGGAGATGACCTGTGCGGGATACCGGAGTCCTTGGAGTAACCCCTTGTCACTGCGTGCTTCTTTCCCTACCCTAGTCCGTAGTTCTTGGTCGTTCGCCGGTGTCCCCGGGGCCCAGCGGATGTGGATGGCAGAAGCCCGGAGTGGGACTGGCCAGCTACAGGAGCAGAAAAAAGGTAGGACAGCCTGACTCCTGGCTTCTGAACGAACTGCCCCTCACTTAGGCCCTCCTCTGTCAGGCTGCACGAGTCCTTGGGTGCGCCCGGGGGGGCCGGGGCTCTGAGGCGTCTTCCCCTCCCCGCCCCCAGGTCTCCTGATAGCCGTCAGCGCCTCAGTGGACAAAATCATCTCGCACTTCGGGGCCGCCCGGAACTTGGTTCAGAAGGTGAAGGTGGCTGGGGGGAGGACGCTGGGGACGAGGAGGTTAATGTAGCTCCGAGGGCGCAGGAACAGTTGGTGGGAGGTGGCTGGAGGGATCTGTGCACACACCCGCGTCGCGCCGCCTCCAGGCCCAGTTGGGGGATAGCCGGCTGAGTCCGGACGTGGGGCACCTGGTGCTGACCACCCTCTGCCCGGCGCTCCACGCCCTGGTGGCGGATGGGCTGAAGCCTTTCCAGAAGGACCTCATCACCGGGCAGCGCAGGAGCAGCCCCTGGAGCGTGGTGGAGGCGTCGGTGAAGCCAGGTGAGCAGGGAGGGCTGGGACCAGATGGGGGCAGGGCGGGAGCCTGGCTGACCTTACCCCGTGTCCCTAGGCTCGAGCACCCGCTCCCTCGGAACCCTGTATAGCCAGGTCAGCCGTCTGGCCCCGCTGAGCAGCAGCCGTAGCCGCTTCCATGCCTTTATCCTGGGCCTCCTCAAGTGAGTGGCCTTCCCACTGCCCCTCCCATGACCTGGGGGGCGCAGTGGCCTCATGGGTGGGGACACGGAAGTAGTGCCCCATGTCCCCAGAGAAGGACTCCTCTCTCCCAGTCTCATCTGCCGACCCTGAACTTCTGTTCTTTCCTTTCTCTCCCAGCACTAAGCAGTTGGAGCTGTGGTTTTCCAGTCTCCAGGAAGATGCAGGTCAGAGGCTCAGGTGGAAAGGCTGGCAGGGAGGAAGGGAGGGATCGCGATCTCTCCTGCTGGTTCCCACTGATGCCAGAGTGATACTGATCCAGACCTCTGATCTTATGCCTCGTTGCTTAAAATTTCTCCTCCAAGGAATCTCTGACTGCCCCTAGGAAGACCCAAAGCTTTCTCTGGCCTCTGCCCTCCAGGTTCCGGCTTTCACTGGTCTTGTCTACGGTCTGGTCCTTCCTGCCCCAGGGCCCTGCCTATGCAATTCCTCCACCTAGGACAGGCCTCCCTGCTCCTCTTCCTCACTGACTTTCCTTCAGCCTTTGAGCTTCCTCAGCAAGGCCCACCTCTAACGCCCTGTTTTGTGAGCGCTCCTCTGGCTCTCTTGTCCTTTTGCTTTCTAGCCAGGACACTGTTCCTCAGTTATTTGTCACTATCTGCTCTACATGTGTCTTCCTCTCTAGGCTAGGTTCCACACAGGCAGAGAAGTGTCAGTCCTGTATTCCACAGTGTCCCTCTCCTTCCCTGCCCCAGAGCCCAGCGCAGAGTGAGGCCGAGCAGGGTGTTTGCCCTGGTGTGCTGATGCCGGGGCAGGGGCGGAGGGGTCCTGTGGAACTAGGCCCAGGGCAGGAGCTGATGTTGGTTGACCTGCTCTTTTCCAGGCCTGCTGTCCCTCCTGTACCTGCCCACAGGATTCTTCTCCCTGGCCCGGGGCAGCTGTCCCTCCCTGTCCACAGAGCTGCTGCTCCTGCTGCAGCCATTGTCGGTGCTCACCTTCCACCTGGACCTCCTCTTTGAGCACCACCACCACCTGCCCCTGGGCCCGCCTCAGGCCCCTGCCCCTCCAGGCCCACCTCCGGCCCTGCAGCAGACTGTGCAAGCCATGCTGCACTGGGGTGGGCGGCTGGCCCAGAGCCTTCGGGGAGCTTCCAGGGAGGCTGCCTCGGACCCTTCAGCGCCCCCAAGCCCTCCCACACCAGGTAGCTGGTGGGAGCAGCTGACCCAGGCCTCCCGGGTCTATGCCTCTGGGGGCACGGAGGGCCTCCCTCTTCCCCGGTGGGGACTCGGGCATCACGGGACTGCCACTGAAGGTGTGCGGGAGAGACCCCTGCTTGCAGAGGAAGCAGCACCAGGCAGAGGCGTGTGGCTGGGGAGACTATTTGGAGTGCCTGGGGGCCCTGCAGAAAATGAGAATGGAGCCCTAAAGTCCAGGTAATGGGGTTCCTTGTTCCCTCCATGACCTTCTAACTCCCTCAGATCCCCCAGTGGCCTCATTTGAAACTCTGTTACCTTATAACTCTTCAGGATGGAGGCTGTTTTTCTACTGCCAAGAGCTAAAAATGGTTACATTCTCAAATGGTCACATTTTAACAGTTACAGAAGTACCTACATAATGTTTTCGATTTTGCCTGTTGGCCCTCAGGGTCTAAAATACAGTCATCCCTTGGCACACATGGGGATTGGTTCCAGGACCCCCGTGCATAGGCATGTCCCACAGTCTGCCCTGCAGAACCCGGGCATGCGAAAAATCAGCCCTCAGTAGACATGGGTTTCCCATCCCAAGAATACTGTATTTTTGATCTGTGTTTGGTTGAAAAAAATCTTCGTAGAAGTGGACCCATGCAGTTCAAACCCATGTTGTTCGAGGGCCAACAGTATTTACTGTCTGGTCCTTTAGAAAAAGAAAAAATTACCGACCCTCTAAGGCTTGGCCATTGGTGGCTCTTTAGTGGCTTCAGGTATTCTAGTGACCTTTTGGATCTCTCTGAGCCTGCATAGACTCTGCTGGTTCCATAGGCTCCTTGTGACTTTTGGTGTTATAGACCTATGTTGGCATCTTCCTAATCATCCTAAAGGTATCTCTGCTCCACAACTGCTACTCTGCCCTCAGCAGTGACCACCCTGACCTCTTCTTTTTTTTTTTTTGGATCTTGCTCAGGCTGGTCTTGAACTCCTGAGTTCAAGCAATCCTCCTGCCTTGGCCTCCCAGAATGCTAGGATTACAGGCGTGAGCCACCGTGCCCGGCCCCACCCTGACCTCTTGAATCACAGGCCTCTCAGCCTTTCCCTCCCTCCAAACCCCTGGGTTTCAGGTTCTTTTTCTGGAGTTGGTGTGACCTCTGTGACCCTGTGCCCTTTTTTCCAGGAGGCCATCTAGCTGGCTGCCCCCAACAGTGAGCGTGTTGGCTCTGGTGAGGCGGGGGGTGCCTCCTGAGAACCCTCCTGAGGAGCTGTTGGCTTCAGTGCCCAGCATGGTGCAGACCCACAGGTAAGGACTGGGGAGGATGCGCTGGTGTGTGTTATAGATTTGTTTCTGTCTTCACGGAGTGGGTGGCAGGTAGCTAAAAGACCCTGAACTTAGTCTGCATTGCATCTTTGCTGTTTATTATCAGTGTGACACCAATTTCTCTGAGCCTTAGTTTCTTTTTCTGTAAAAAGAGGATAATTTATAATACCTTTCGTTATGGTTGTTGTGAAGACTAAATATAATTTTATAAGAGAATTCAGCACATAGTAGGGACCCAGGGGTGGTCTTTTGTTATTGTGTGTACACTGAGGTATTGTGTAGCCCTTTAGTGGGGTCTTCTAATTTGGCACCAGGGGTTGCTCCTACTTTGGGGTCTTATTTCCTTTTTTTTTTTTTTTTTGAGACAGAGTCTCACTCTGTTGCTTGGGCTAGAGTGCCGTGGCGTCAGCCTAGCTCACAGCAACCTCAAACTCCTGGGCTCAAGCGATCCTCCTGCCTCAGCCTCCCGAGTAGCTGGGACTACAGGCATGTGCCACCATGCCTGGCTAATTTTTTCTATATGTTTTTAGTTGTCCAGCTAATTTCTTTCTATTTTGGGTATAGACAGGGTCTTGCTCTTGCTCAGGCTGGTTTCAAACTCCTGACCTTGAGTGATCTGCCCGCCTTGGCCTCCCAGAGTGCTAGGATTACAGGTGTGAGCCACCACGCCTGGCCAGGGGTCTTATTTCTTTTGGGTTCTTCTAGTCCATTGAATTAAGCATCTTGATTTTTCATTCATTCAGTAGTATTTTTCAAGTATAGTAATGCGTCACTTAATGACAGAGGTACAGTCTGAGAAATGCACTGAGGCAGTTTTGTCATTGTGCAAACATCAAAGTGTACTTACAGCGAGACCTAGATGGTATAGCCTACTACACGCCCAGGCTGTGTGGCATCACCTGTTGCCCCTAGGCTACAAACCTGTACAGTGTGTTACTGTAGTGAACACTGTGTGTTGCAACACAGTGGTAAGTATTTGTCTAAACATAGAAAAAGTAAAAACATGGTATTATAATCTAAGCAACCACTGTCGTATATATATGGTCTGTTGTTGACTGAGATGTCATTATGCAGTGCATGACTATACTTATTACATGCCAAGCATTATGCTACGGGAAGGAATACAAGGGCAATATATTGGAGTCCCTGCCCTCAAGGAGCTTGTAGTTGTGGACATACCATGAATAAATGAGCAATCACACTGCAGTATGGTAAAGATGAGGGAAGGAAGACTTGAGTCTTTTGAGGCAGTAGACAAGGTTTCTTCCTTAGGCTTGGGGACGCAGGGGAGGCTCAGTGATGATGTGGGGTTATGCATCTGGCAGGAGGAACAGGAGGCAAAGGTGGGGAGGCCGGAGTGTGGTAAGTGAGGAACTGTGGGTGCATGACAGGTCGTGGCTGGATTGGAGGATGCTGACAGCGGTGATGTGAGGCTGGCTCGCCCACTTATTTTGAGGCAGTGGGAGCCCTTGAATGGTCTTTAGCCTGGGAATGATGTGCTTGCTTGTTTTAGAGATTTCTGCCACGTGGAGAATGGGGCTTGGGAGGATGCCGAGAGAGATTCATGCAGACCAGTTAGATTATATGCAGCAGTCCAGAGAGAGGACAGAGGCCTTAACTAGGATGGTGGCAGTAGAGTTGAAGAGAAAGAGTAGGTGGAGTAGTGGTAGATACAAACATTAAACAAATTCTGGTGATGGGCTGGATGAGGAGTGAGATGCCCAGGTTTTTACCAGGAGCAAGTGAGTAGAAAGTGGTGCTATTTATCACTATAGGGAACATAAGGGGGGGAGGAGGCTGGTTTGGAGGGTTGAGAAGAGTCATTGAGTTTGCATGTAACCACCAGAGAGAAGTGGAAATAGTGTCAAATAAGCAACTGAAGAGTGGGTTTGGTGCTCAGCAGAGGGCTAGGGCCCCAGGCATCAACATGTTGATGTATAGTCTCCGGGTCTCTTCCAGAGCCCAGTCAGTGTTCACTGAGCCGCATCAAGAGGGTCACTCCATATAGTGGGGGGTGAGGCCTGGGCACCCCCACCTCACTTCATCCCAGCATCTTCCTCTGGCTCCCCTCAGGGCAGTTCGGGCTCTCTGTGACCACACTGCTACAGGACCTGACCAGTTGAGCTTCCAGTGCGGGGATGTGCTGCGTGTCATCGCCACAGTGGATGAAGACTGGCTCCGCTGTGGGCGGGATGGCGTGGAGGGGCTGGTGCCTGTAGGGTATACCTCCCTCGTTCTCTAGCCCTGAGCCTTGCCTTTCCTGCGTATGTCTCCCTCCTGTCACCTGGGAATGGAATGGCCCGTGAACACCGATCCATGTAAACTGACCATCCCAGAAGCATTTTCCCTGTTGACAAAATGACATTTCTTCCCATAGCCATTTTTTGCCAATATTTAAAATAAACTTTCCTTCTTCCCTCCCATGCCCATCCGTAAGGTGAAATCTGCTCTTCTTCCAAATATATAAAAAGGAATTGCCCTCTATGCAATCCCTTTCCTTTTTCCCATCTGTATAAGGAACGTCTTCCTTCCTATCTACAAAATGGAAATCTAGCCCTCCTCTTTCTTCATGCATAAGGTGGACTGTGCCAGTACAGTGTATGCCTTGGCCCCCCGAGCCTAGAAAGGCCTCTATTCTCCTTCCTGTGTATGGAATCTTCCCCACTCCACCCCTCCCAGTTGCCTGCATTGATGATGTACTCATGCTGTACTAGGTGTGGAAGCCTGGACACCCCTGGTGGGTGAGTCTGTGGTAATGGTCTGCCTCTCTTGTCCCAATAAAGTGTGGGAGTTGAATGTGTGCATGTGTGTGTGTGTCACTGTGGGTTTCAGGACATAGGCTATGGGGCATGGGAGGAAGGACCTCTTACGTGAGGCCCAAGGCAGATGCTTCCTTCCTAGCCCAGGTTCGGTTCTTAAATGTTCCCTGAGGGATAGAGAAATAGCCCGATTGGTTCCTGAATCTCACAAGTGCTTCTCTCTTCTGAAACTTGCTTAGTTTTGTTAGACTGATATGTTAGGAGCCTGAATAAATATGGGGGAAGAGGGAAGATGTAGCCCTAGAAATTGTGCGTATTAGATTCATATCTGAGGTGAAGGGAAAGATTAAAGAGTTGCAGGAAATGTCACATTTTTACTATTTAGTACCTATTTAATATCACTTCGGTGATATAATTTCAAGTACAAGGAAAATAACTTCACATCTCTTTTTTAGGAATTAGTTTCCTCTCAATCTTTTGAAATAATGAAAACCGCTAAGATGCTCTAGAGGTTCGAGAATGGGGTTGGGAATCACTGAAAGCATTGTCTAGATAGAGAAATCTCTAAGGTTAGAATAGAAAGCTGTGATCATAACTAGGCGGCAGGAAGGCTGAGAACTATGAGGCAAAACATGGCAAAGAAACCAGGAAGTTTTTCCTTTATCTTTGGGAACTTGGCTGAAGACAATGGGCTGGTGATAACGGAGAGGGGACCTGGGGAAATAAAAATTTAAGATTCAAAGCTCTGAAGTACTCAGGAGCAGGCCTGGTCGGACTCAAATGCTTCACACGTTTGTCATTTTCAGAATTTAATGTTCCCCATTCCTGGCCAATTCATGTTATTCATTGGCTCCTTGCTTTAATTTTGCTTTTTGTGTTTCGCTGCCCTCTCAGTTTTAGACCTCAGTTTGCATTTCAGGTGTTTGTTAGGGTGATGTTTCTCAAACTGGATTCTGAGGGCTTTGGGAGTCCTGTTATATTCTTAGGAACCTAAATTCTTGAATTTGTGAAGCTTCTTCAGTTGCAAATTATTACCACAAAAGAAATTTTATTTTTGTAATGTTTGAAGTTACATAACAGCAGACATGGAAGAGACTGCTGTTACTGTGACACTGGGACCAGTATTTCTCAAAGTGAGATCTGTAATCTTGGGTGGCCCATGATTTCTGAAGTGTCAGAAACACTGAGATCTAGAGCTTTCATTTCTCATTACTTAGCCTGCCCTCTCCTCCTGAATCCTATTCCCATGTCTTGGTTTTAAAATGGGTAATCCTAATAAGTAGGAAGAGTCCTAGAATGACACTGTTAGAGCAGTCAGTGAGATCGGGCCTGAAAGGACGCTGGCAATCAGAGCCTAATATAATGGTTTCACGCTTGTGCAGGTGTTAACAAAGCAATGGGACCTCTTTGCAGAACAGGAAATAGACCAAATGACGATATAAAATTTAGTTTTATAACATTATTATGTATTATCTAGAATAGACAACATAGGTTAAGAATTAAAGATAAACTTGAGAAAATTTAACACTAACATTCATTTTGCAGTCATGAAGAGACTGTCAATGTAACAGTGGGGCACCTTGGCCTAGTCTTGAACCCCAAACCCCTACAGCAGAGATTGAACTCTTACAAGTCAACTGTCTTGCTGCTTCTGAGCAACTGTATTCTAGCTGAATTTCCAGTCTAAATGTCTGACTGATGTCTGGGACAAAATTTTGTTAGACCTTCCAGTTATTTGCAGGAGTGGGTTTATCTTCCTTAATTAATAGGGTTACTTTGGCTATTTCTCACTTTTCTATTTGTGGATGAGCACACAGACTTTGGATTTCTGGCTCCAGTACTAGTACTAGGTGAACTTTGGCAAGTTATTTAACCTTCCTGAGATTCAGTTTTCACTTCTACAGAATGGGAATAACAACTTCAAAGGGCTATTATGAGGATTAACTAATTAACTATGTGATCTTAGGCAAGTTACTTAATCTCTCATTTGCCTCAATTTCCTCATCTATATCAAAATATTATATATGTATAAATATATATCAAGACCTCATCAAAATCAGGTCTTGGTACCTACCAAAAAAGGGCTGTTGGGAGGATTAACGAGTGCCTACATGGAAACTGCTCAAGACAGAAATGGTCTAACATACAGTGGGCTAGAAATATGGCCTAAAGTTATTATTTCCAGCCTCAGAGACTGTTAATGAGAAATAAATGAGATGGTGCATGTGTGTGCTAAGGATGGAGGAGCAGAATGTAGCATGGCATGTTTAACAACAGCTGGACAGTGTGGGTGATTGTTGTGCTGTTTAGACTGGGTCTGAACTAGAAAGATCCTAGTACTGAAGAAAAGGCTTTACCCAGAGTCACCAGCAGTGAGAGTGCTCAATGCGGGGCCCAAGTACGTTGATGACGTGGTTTTAGAAAGATCCCCTTTGAAACAGGATGGAGGAGTTCCTAGAAGATAAATAGAGGGTAGAAAAGAGGAAAAAAATAGCAAGCTCACCAGTCCGGAGGAATTAGGAAAAGTTTTTTCCATTTAATACTAGACTTTCAAGGATTGAGATGCAAGCTTTTTATGCAATTACATCCAATGTTAAAATTGGTAATACATAATTTACAAAGATTAACATCAAAACAATCATCTATTTAGATATGCTTTTGTAAAAAGGAATATATTAGCAGCATTTATATTTTCCGCAATCACACAGCCTACAGACATGCAGACTAACTCTGTATCTATTTGCAGTGATGTAGTGCTTTGCCCCGCATTTCAAACACCAAAACCCGCCTGGCAGCTGGGGGGTTCTTTTTATTTTGTTATTATAAAATAACCGAAAAATAAAAAAGGCATTAATTTCTACACCAGTAAGAAAAAACAAGTTTTTGCACTTACCTAACATTTGATTGTCTAAAAAACATTTCAGTTTTTAGTCTTTCAACAAAAGAAAGATAAAATGACAGAGCGTAGTGTCTTTTGCTTCTGTTCTCGCATTTTACAAAGTTTTTTTTCTTTTTCATCTTTTTTAAAATTTTAGTGTTTAACACTATAAAGGAAACATTGAATTTTAATCTCTTTCTTGTCATTTTCTTGCTTTTGACTAAAAGGAGACCCCCAAAGTGCCCCTAGTCCCACCTCCCTCCCACCCACTCCCTGCAATGAAAAACAAAAGAAACCACTCAAACGGGCTTGGACATGCGATTTTTCCAGCTCCACACGTGAGTATTTTATACCCAGGTCTCTTAGTAATGTACAGTGCTTCTCTACAGTAAGAAAATACTCCAAACTATTTTCTTAATTCTCTTCTTTCTTTAATAAAATATTTATTTTGCTTTTTCTCTGCTCAAGGGGATCACTGGCATCCCCTATCTCTTTTGTTTTGTTTTTTCCTCAAGAATGACAAAGGAGAAAAAGAAAAAAAGATTCAATGGAATGAAAGGTGGTCAATGTTTCTACCTAAACGAGTCAGAGCATCGTCATCATAAGGGGAAATGTACAATTAGGACAGCATTGGTCCAATATTAGAAAAAAGTAATGGGACATGTTTACTATTGTATTGCTTACCAATCACGCAGCAGATATATATATATATATATATACACACATATATATATACACACACAACTTGGCACATTTAAAAACCATCTTTTCTCTTATAAGAACATCTAAAACGTATATGCATACATATGTCTGAGAAGACAACAAAGCAAAGCTTTTTAAATTTTATTATTAAAGAGACAGTATAGTCTGGTAACTTCTGGTCAAGAGAATAGGAAGGAAGAAGACACCCTGGATATACCTCCTGATGATGAAGTCACTCAGGAGGGTGGAGGGAAGATGGGCATAGGAGTGAAAAGAACACACTGTCTCTTTAAGAAATGAACATTGAAAACTGTACAATTAAGAAAACAAGAGTAGTGTTTTCAATTGATAACCTACACTCACAACAAATACTCTGATAGGTGAATACTGCTGAACAGTTTATGTAGTGACTTGTTAGTGGGGAGAGTTTAGAGTTCTATTTATGTACGTTTTAAAATGATTTTATTTTCAACTGAATCTCCATTTGCACAGCACAGCAGACACACAAGGACCACAGCGCATCGAAAACAGCATGTGTGCTGGCGGGGGCCTGGCTTTCTCATTAGAAAAAAAAAGTTCGGCAGGTTATGAAAACAAATAAAAATAATTACAAGTAGTACTTTGCCCTTCTGACCCCATAGGGGCGTTCCCTGTCCCATGATTCTATTTCGGGGAGTATAGGCAGGGAGGGGGCAGCAGTTACAAGTGCTTTGACTGTCAACTCACGTTTTACTTTGACCTGTTTGGGCAAAAAAGGAGAGAGAAACTTTCCTCGTTAGGGATCTGGGAAGAGGCCCCAGCCACTGTTTCTGTTTTAGGTCTCTGGAGTAGCTCTTAGAGCCAATAGAGAACAGATGGGGTAGGAGTGGGGCTCCCGACCCCATCCTTTTGGATTTTGAGTTACACCTGGGTATAGAAAGCAGCCTTTTAGCAGTGCCTGTGGGATCTGAGGATGACACAGAAAAACCCAAGCTGTGGGGAGGAGCAAGTGCTATAAAGTACCAATAGGTTCTGGTCATCCCCAGTGTGGTCCTCTCTCCTCTCTACGTTACTAACCCTTCGGGTGAAGCAATAGAAAGGAAAATTAATTAAACTCAACTGTCTTGGACAGATCCCCTTCCTCTTCCTCTCCACTAGCTCCAAGGTTTAAGTACCTAATGTCAACAACAAGGCCCCATTCCCCTTGTCTGGACGGACCCTTCCCACCCGTGTACACCCACAGAGCAGGAGGCAGGACTGATGAGCTCCACTGGATCCCAGATGCCTGAGGATGTCTCATTCTTTCAGGATCACTTCCGAAAGCTGTTTTCTGGGATAAACAAAGTACGTCTTCGCAGTTTCCTGCCTGATCCTTCCTCCAGCAAGTAGGTCACGTCAATGGCTGAAAACAAAATGAAGGAGGCTCATCAAATACCACTCTGTCACTCCTTATTCCAGATTTGAGCTCTAAGGAGAACACAGGAACTTAATGATTCCTTTTCTGACCTAATACGCAATTTAGGTCTTCCTCTAGTCCTAGATGAAAAAGGTGGTTTCTCAAGAGTTTCACTCCCGAGATATAACTAAAAGCAAGCCTATGAAAGAATGATGCTATTTTCTTAGAATACTTTCAATGCTGGGCCAGTAATCAGAAGTAGTCACTCCATCTCTACTTAGTTTTCAATTATATTAAACCCTAGATATGAGCCTCATTCTTCTTACCATTTTTTCCAGGGATTTTTTCAAGAAGATTGAGCAAGATCTGGTTGAGTCGTTCCCGTTGGTTATGCCGTCGTTCCTCAGGGGTACAAGCTGACTGGGGTTCTTGACTACTTTCCTCTGTTTTTTTTTCACCCTCACTGATATCAGCAGTAGCCCCTTCCCGTTCTGGCTCCTCCAGGCTAGGCATCTCATTGGCTGCTTGCTCCTGGCTGGCTAGAACCTCTTCTATCAAGGGTAGAGCATCATCCTCCTGGCCCAGGTCTTTTAGGGGTGGTTTTGAGCGCTCAGATTTCCAAGATGATCTGCCAGAAGGATGGGTAAATTTAGGGCAAGGCTGAGCAAGGTACCTTGGGGAGGCAAGGGGAATGAAGGGTAGAGGCCTCAGGATGGTTTGAGATCATGGAGTTCAGCTATTAGAGCCTTGGCTTAAGGTAAGAAACTTGACTCTGGTCTTTATTATTATTTGAACAAATAAATACCTTTCTCTGAAAATTAATTTGTAAAATTCAACTTTTATTCTTTCACTCAGGAATCTGAAGCACAAATGAGATAGGAATCCACAAAATATTAACAGGGTTGGTAAAATAACTGATTGCTTCATAAGTATGGAAAAGTACAGCACAATCCACAACAGTCCAACTATATATAAGTATTTATGTATTTATTTTTGAGACATAGTCTTGCCTGTAGCCCCAGGTAGAGCGCAGTGGCATCATCATGGCTCACAGAAACTTCAAACTCCTGGGCTCAAGCCATCCTCCTGCCTCAGCCTCCCAAGTAGCTGGGACTACAGGCGCATACCACCACACCCAGCTAATTTTTCTATTTTTAGTAGAGATGGGATCTTGCTCTTGCTCAGGCTGGTCTAAAACTCCTAAACTCAAGCAATCCTCCCACCTTGGCCTCTCAGAGTGCTAGCATTACAGGCATGAACCACCTCGCCTGGCCCAAAATAAGTATTTAAATGGAGTTTCTACTTTTCCTGAATTCTTTTTCACATCAATACTATTTTTTCCCCTTATGGTTCAGTTGTTATTTCCCTAATTCAACAGATAAGGAAATAGAAGAAAAGACTTCTGTTCTCTTTCTCCAGAATACCCCTCTCATGTACAAAACAAGTAAAAACATAAACTATGAACCCAGACTGCTCAGCCAAAACTGTTCACTCCTGGCTACCTCTGTTCCTTGACAGAAGCACCAAGAGCTGATGATATACCTTGAGGCAATGGAGAAAGCTTGCAGACATCTACAAAAGACTTTTCTGGGTTATCTGCATTTCTGTTCTAAATCTTCTTCTCTATCTCTACTCCTTGTAAGCCTCCCTGCTCCCCCAACTAAGGCCCCATAATGGGATTACATCTATTGAATTCCAGTTTTTCCACAGTGTTGCCACCACCTTGGGCTACTCTGCAGAGAATACCCAATTTTAGTGGTGGAGCTGAGTGGGTAGTTCCTTGTTAAATGCTCTTTTCAAGCTCTTGGTCAATCCCTTAGGATCCTCACATCCCCCATGGGACTCACCGCCCTCCGTTCCTCTTGTAGTTGTCTGGGACATAATGAGGCTGCAGAGAATAAAAGAAAGAGGTAAGCAGATTGTAGAAGCTGGCAAACCTAGATCTGGTCTGGGGCCACTCAGGATAAGGGACGTGGGACTAAAGCCCTTCCAAACTGCGTGACTGTGTTTTAAGGTCAGAAGTTCAGTACTTCTATCAATAGTCCACAATGGTTTTTAGCATTTTTGTAATCCTAGAATTACAGTAGAAGGAATAAACTCACGATTTCTCTACTTCATTTTACTTTATAAATACATTCATGAATTGCATAATGATGGGGATATGTTCTGAGAAATACATCATTATGCGATTTCATCGTGCAAACATCATAGAGTGTACTTACACAGACCTAGATGGTATAGCCTACTATATACCTAGGCTATAGGGTATGGCCTATTGCTCCTATGCTATGAACCTGTAGAGCATGTTATAATACAAACTGAATACTGTAGGCAATTGTTAACACAATGGTAGGTATTTTTTGTATCTAAACACAGAAAGGATAATACAGTGTGCTATGAATGTTACAATGGCTATGGTGATAGGAATTTTTCAGCTCCATTATAATCTTATGGGACCACCATTGTATATGTTGTCTGTTAACTGAAACATCATTATGGGGCACATGACTGTAGTTAAGGTTGGGGTTTCAAAGCTCATCAGTGAGCTGTTGATCGAATGAGCAAGACGAAATAAGTCTAGATATGAGGAAAAGACCTATTGGTGGGCAGAGAGAATACAAAAGACTTTGGAAAAATTCAAAAAATAATAATAGAAAAAAATAGGAATGTATAGGTGTGCTTTTTGGTTAGATTATGTCTAAGCATTCCAGGGTGACAGCTATGAATTTTGACAGGCCCACTAAAAGAAGACTCAAAGATGAGGCACTCAGCTGGGGTTTTATTACAGCAAACAGATGGCTGGATGACCAAAATCTTTATGGAATAATGAATGACACAAAATAATGGCATATGTTCTCAAAAATTTGAAAGAAAAAATACACAAGAAAAAGACTTGAGAATGAAAATGCTGGCTGGGTGTCATGGCTCATGCCTATAATCCTAACACCCTGGGAGACTGAGGCAGGAGGATCACTTAAGGCCTGGAGTTTGAGACCAGCCTGAACAAGAGTGAGATCCCGTCACTACAAAAAATAGAAAAATTCGCTGGGCATGGTGGCACACACCTGCAGGCCCAGCTACAAGAAGTTGAGGAGAGGAGGATTGCTTGAGCCCAGGAGTTTGAGGATGTAGTGAGCTATGATGAGGCCACTGCACTCTAGCCCGGGCAACAGAGCAAAACTTTGTCTTTAAAAAAAAAAAGGAAACTGTTAACAATGGTTATTTTCTGGGTAGTGGAATAATTTGCTAATTATTTTATTTGCTAATTTGCTAATGATTTTATTCTTAATGCCTCTATACTTTTCAAATTTTATATAATGATGTCTTATATTTTTAATGCAGGCATAAAAAAAAAAGCACTGAATTATTTTCACCAAAGATTTTCAGGGTTCTAGCCATTCTTTTTACTTGCTGCTTAAAATTATGAGTGTGAAAAACGAAACAAAACAAAAACCTAAAAATGTGGGGCTCAACAGCAAAGATTAAAAGAGAGGTGAGAGAAAAAGGAAAATCTGACTAAGGTATAATATTGTAATCAACAATTTCCTGAGATACAGCCCAAGCAAAAAAATGTATTTATGCTGTTCAAACGTCCCAAATAGAGCAGGAGGACTTTTGGGAAGGAAGTAGGATAAAGAACCAGAGAGCCACTTGAAGATTCTCACTCTGTGAATTTCATTCATGAATCAGATTGTTGTAACATTAGTGTTAAGAAAGGAAGAAGACTTACTGAGAAATCTCTTTTGGGAGTGAGCTTCTTGGGGAAGTGATCAAAGGCATAGGGTTTGGTGCAGACAGGATAGCGATTCCGGTGGATCTTATAAAACAGGTGTGCTGACTTGTCCAGCCGGTAATCACAGATGTACACATCTTGCTCCTTCACCCCTTTGGGTCTCCCTGCAAATCCAAACACTGTTAAAGAATCTTATTTCCTCTTCCCTTCCCCTGAGCTGCCCAGAGACCACCATACACACCACTGGGAGAGCTGCTAGAGATCCTTAAGAGGAGAACACTGTAGCTATTTCGAGAGGCAGAACAACTGAGCATTTGGTGAGTGCAGAAGAAAGGAGAATTCCCAAACACTAGTGTCAACAAAGGAGAAAGGGAATGTAAGAGCAGAATGGCATACTATAGGGTGGAAAGAAACAAAAAATGTAGTGAGTGCTGCAGGGATTTGTGAGGGAATATTTTAAGGGAAAAACGGCAGATTATGCCGGAGTTATGAGAAAAGAATGGAGGTATAAACAAGAGGGAAGTATATTTGTAAACGAATATTTTTTAACTGGGGAAGAAGGAGTCATCAGTGTCATAGAGCTGCAAGAAATTTGTCAGTTTGAAATACATATACTTTCAGACAATTTTGCTACAATACTGAGAGAAAGAGCTAGGTGACCAAACTCTGCTAATAATAACGAATAACATACACTGAGCTTTTACTGTGAGCCATAAACTGGGCTAAATGCTTTTGTAGATTATTTCATTTTCTACATTTTCTTCATTTTCTTCATTTTGTAGATTATTTCATTTAATCTTTACAAAACTCTTTAAAAAATACACTGGATACTAATTCCTGTTTTCAGTGGGAAAACTGGTACTTAGGTTAAGTAAATTACCAAGGGCACACAGATAAAATGTGGTCGAGCTGGAATTCAAAATTAGTCCGCAGTATTAAAAAACATTAAATTTTTAAAAAGGGAATTAACATTTATTGAGTATTAAGTATTAAGCATATTGAGTATTGCTCAATATTAAGCATATTGAGCAGGTATTAAGCACATTGAGTATTGAGTATTAAGCATAAGAAAAAAATATAGTATATCTCTCTGAAGTTTCATAGCTAGCCTTGGAGAATCTTTCATCTGAAGAATGGGGCGGACAATGAATGGGGATCAATGAGGTCATTTTTAAACTAGCCCAGAAAACTTGCCTTTACAATATGTATAAAGGTCCAACACACAGCAGGTTCCCACTACAGCCTCCAAGGGAATGATCTCATAGAGTGGCACCCGAAAGAGTTCATTATGATAGAACCGACGGGATGGAGAGTGGTGTGTTTCATGGGGACGGAAATAATGGTGACCAAAGGCAAACCGTTCCTCTCTAAAAAAGGAAAAACAAGAAGGGAGAGGTTTAGGTAATTAGCAAAATCCTAGTGAATACTCAGCTCTGCTAGTAGGGCAGAGCTGGAAGAGATAGGACCTTAGCACATACTTTTCATTCTTCCAAAGCTTCTCAATGCGGAAGATGTCAAGTTTATCTCGGTTAATGTGAGACAACAGGCGATAGGACTGACGGACTGGGTGGCCATCAGGGGTGCGCCGACTATCCCTCATCAGATACACACAATCACCTAGGAAGGCAGAAATGCAGAAGAAAGTAAAAACGATTCCTATATTAATTCTATTAGGCATCCATTTATCAGATCCAATTCTACGTAGAAAGAACTTATAATCTGAAACAATATAAATGCAGAGAGCTAAAACTAGCAGTATAATGGTGAAGACAAACACTATGACAATTACATGAGGGAGGGCTTCCATTCCTTGGGCTTCCTATGTGTCTTCCTTAGTCTTAAAATTAGCTGTATAACACCTCTATCTCATCAAATTAGTATTATCTGGCAGAGAGGTGATGTATGTAAGCATAAGGACTAAACGATATAAATATCTATTTTTTATTGCTATCAAAGGCCATATATGGCGATAATGCTATTATACAGACAGCAGATACTTACAAAGATCAGCTCTGACAACTAGAGTTAGCCCCTGTGTACATACCCTGACGAAGCAGCAAGTCATCTCGGAGCAAACAAATGAAGTAGACACAACCAGGTTGGGCATAGTGGGGCCGCGGGATCATGGGTACCTCCTGATGAGAGCAGAAAGCCAATGGATAAGGGCTGGAATTACTAGTCAGCCTACTGACCTCTCTTCAAAAGAGAAAAAGAACTAAAACCTAGACTTCTCAACCAATCCAGACTTACTGTTTTAGTCATTTCAATATACCACAAATATGAAAAAAAAAATGAAAGCAACTAGAGTTATTAAACCTAGAAAATTGAAAGTAGAGGATAAAACTGATAGGCTAAGTATCCCAAACCATGTTCTACAAAACACTAATTGTATGGTTGCTCTATGCCACATAAGGGGTATCTGAGAATATGTGAAGGGGGACTTTAATTATTATGATGACTGGGTGATGCTACTGGTATTTAGTGCCCAGCAGCCAGGGGAGCCAAACATTCTGAAATGAATCCCTCACAACAAAGAATTGTCCACCTAAAAATGACAACAGCAACACTGTTAAGAAATACTGCCTAGATCTCTCCTTTTATGGAGGTACCTTGCCCAAGATCACATATATAATTATGGCAGAACCAAGCCAAGAACCTGCTTAATAACTTAGGCAATAACCCTCTCTCCTGTAAAGTGAGCCCAAGACTAACTTTTGCTAACTTTGAGTCCAGTGTTCTTTCTACTTAAACCACTGTCTAAAATAAATTATATTATGATATTTAGGGCACCAAGTTTTAGATTTTGCAAGCATCTCTTTTTATGGATAGTTGATAGTATTCATAAAAAACTTAGGTTCTTTATTTTATTTTTTTGAGATAGGGTCTTGTTCTGTTGCTAGGCTAGAGTGCAGTGGTGTCATCATAGCTCACAGCAACCTCAAACTCCTGAGCTCAAGTAATCCATTTGCCTCAGCCTCCTGAGTAGCTGGGACTATAGGCATGCACCAACATGCCTGACTAATTTTTCTATTTAGTAGAGATGGGGATCTTGCTCTTGCTCATGCTGGTCTTGAACTCCTGACCTCAAGCGATCCTCCCACCTCTGCCCCCTAGAGTGCTAGGATTACAGGCGTGAGCCATGGTGCCTGGCAAAACCTTAATTTTATATAGTACCACTCCTTTCAAAGATTACTAAGTATTTCATTTTCTCTTTGATCATACTCCTGAGAGAAGGTAGGGCAGAATTATTACTCTCAATGTAAAGTGTAAGAAACTGCGGCCCAGAAAGTTTGAACAACTAATTAAATGAAATTCTGCATTAGCAGGAGCAGGGCAGGTGAGATACCATGTGCTGTATCTCCTACTTACAAATCGGAGTTTTATCAGAGGCCAACTTACCCTATCCACAGGCCTTGGGTCACACTGCTCACAAAGGTAGTGTTCCACATCAGAGTTCACTCCCATACAGTCACAGTGCTGCCACACCTGTAGAAATAGGTACAGTTGTGGGAGGGGGGATAAGGAGGGTAAGACTTATTGAGAGAGGTCCGAGGGGCTAAGAATAAAAAAATTAGCAACAGGACAGGGTAAAGTAAGATAGGAACTAAGGGATAAGTGGGTGAGTGAGAAATTCGAGATAAATGGTAAAATAGGAAAAAAGTAATGACTTGTCTAAACAAAAGTACAAAAGTTTATAGATTGATTCATTATATATAGATCTGGGCAAATAAAATGGAGAGATGGAAAGAGAATAGGAGAAGAAATGAGGATACTACCACATTATTATTTAAGTAATATAAATTGATGATATGGCTATTATGAAAGCCTTTATAATTACAAAATGTTTTTACTTACCCTTGTCTAATGTTATCCTAACAACCCTATGTGTTAATCACAGCCACTTTACATATAAGGTAATGAGTTCACATGTAGTAAGTGGGGATACTAGCGCTCAAATCCAGGCCTTGACTCCTTCATCAGGAGCCCTACATGTATTTATTAATATACAGTGCACTCTATCTGTATCCATGCTATGTTAAGGATATTACCTCTAATGTTTATCAAGGTAAATCACTACACTAAATACTATCATTCTCCTTGGTCCAGATTATGTGAGAAGTGAACAGTGGCAAGTGGGCAGAAAAAAAATGCAAGGTACAAAAAGAAGGGAAGGATTAAATGAAAGAGAGAGATATATAGAAGGGAAAGACAATAATGAACCCTAAGGGACAACAGAAACCAAGGCTAAGTTACAGTTCATAAAAAGCCTTTCAGGCCAAGCCAAGGGAGGCATGAGCTGCTTCTTTGAATATGGTCACCATGCTCATCAGGACCAAGCTTCTGCTTCATCTCCTGACCCTCACCATGCACTTGTCACACTGGATCATGAGACCTTCGTCCTTGTAGAGGCCACAGATACAGCGAATAACATCATCGTCCTTCTCATGCCCATTCTCCTTCTCAGAGACTGAGGTCTCACTGCTGTCTGCCTCACTTGCGGTCTCTCCCACAATCTCATCAATTTGGGCTGATGCCTCATGCCGGGCATTGTAATAGGCCTTTCGTAGGCGGCAAACATCTCTCCCGATGGGAGATTTACGCCCATAGTATTTCTGAAGAAAGCAGAAAAAAGAAATCATACTTGGTCTTCTCAGTTTGGCTTAAAAACATACCTGAAGAGGTAATGATTTTCTTTATCCTCCCATTTTGGATAATAGATTTTCAAAGGTATCAAATATACTGCCAGGTAGTTGGTAACTTTTTTTTTTGAGGTAGGGTCTTGTTCTGTTGCCCAGGCTAGAGTGCAGTGGCTTCATCATTGCTCATTGCAACCTCACACTCCTGGGCCCAAGCCACCTTCCTGCCTCAGCCTCCTGAGTAAGTGGGACTACAGGTGCTTGCCACCATGCCTGGCTAATTTTTAAAATTTTTTGTAGAGACGGGGTCTCGCTCTTGCTCAGGCTGGTTTCGAACTCCTGACCCTGAGCGATCCTCCTGCCTCAGCCTCCCAGAGTGCTAGGATTACAGGCGTGAGCCACCGTGCCTGGCCTCAAATTAGGTTTTTACAAAAATTGTTCTTTTGGGGGAATGATTAAATTTTCCATTCTGGTCATATCAATGTTTTCTTTGTACAGGATTTTACAATATTTAGTACACTGTAACACACACCCCAAGGGTAACTCAGTAAGAATGACGGCCTTTCCCAACCAAAAATACGAAGGTTGGTAGGATAATAGAGTAAAGATCTTAAACTTCTAGAACAAACTTCTTTTTTTTTCCCAGCGACCTCACCCTGCTAGCGTGGTGCCAGGGTGCCTCTAGAACAAACTTCTTAAATCTACATTTGAAGTCAGTGAAAAATACCTCAGCATTCCGAAAGACTTTGAGCATGTCAGCATCAAAAGCTTCCACTGTCTTATAATAACCAGTGAGGATCTGTTTCTCTATGGTGATAAGATCTAGGGGATCAGAGATCTTCTCATAATAATCAGCATTCCTGGAACACAAAGATGGGGTGTCAATCTGGTACACTTCATACTTTGCTAAAACTCAGATGATTCCTACAAATGTGCACCTACTTTTTCTTTGGGGGGAGGTTCAAAAGTGGAGCTGCCAGTGCTTGTCGGGAAGAATCTGCAAAAGAATGCAAAGTTTAGTAGAAAGACTCTCAGATACAAGGGAGGCAAGCATTACCTCCTAATTGAAAAAGTAGAATCCCTCAAATTAAAAGAAAAAAAAAAATACAAGTTTTTTTGAGGTTTGACTGTGAAAAATCCACTTTTTCAGAAAAGTAGTTAAAGGCAGAGATCAAATGATACTTTCAAGATTGCCTAGATATAGTATATATACTTGAAATGTAGGACAATGTTAGTTGGGTAATTAGAAGACATTCCTATGAAGAATGAGAGATGGGAACTTACTGAGGTAGCTAGACTGCTTAGGGTAAATTACTGCTCAACAAATCGTATTACAGCAAAAAGGATTACTTTATCCAAAATATGTTTTTTAGTTCTTGTTAACTGTACTTAATGCTATTCTGTTGGACTGAATTCAATTAAATTCCAGATAATTAATAATTTAATACTGTATTGTGAATATTTTCTGGAATTCATTTTCCTGTAATAGTTACTCTGTATTATGAAAATAGAATTCATGCTGAGAGGCTACTTCTAATTTGCTACTATACTTACTCTCTGGCAATTTCACTAGAGAGAGAATAAAAAGCCTGTTGTTTCATGCTCAGAATGCCATAACATGGTAGATATATCTACTGCAATTTCACGTTAGATCAGATGAGGCTACTTGAGAATGTGTGATCTTTTAGGAATGTAAATGGAATAGGCGCCACAAAACTTTACATCTTAGGGCAGTTTGGTCCCCACTTTCCTCTCCATATCCTTAGGTTAATAAAACTGCAAAAATCCACTATAATATTAAGGATAAACAGTAGACATAGAAAGAAAAAAAAAAAAAGAACCAACTCTCTCAGAATTTAGAGACAGGAAGGAAGAGAAACAAGTCAAAGCTGATGGCCAAAGTTGCAATAACATGTCAAAATCTCATTTTAATATTGCCAAATTTCCTGGTCAGAAAAAGTCACTTGCATTACCAAACTACTTACCCCAAATTAAAGATTCTTTTCTTCCCCACTCCTACCCCCAACACACATACGGAAAATATGTCTTAGAAGAGGAAAGGAGTGGTATAAAGCTGTCTGCACCAAAACTCTTTTAAAGTAAATGGTAATTTTCTTCAAAAGTTTATGTTCCTTTTCTTTTTTTCTCTGAGAAAAAAATAGTTATAGGCACGAGCCACTGCACCCAGCGGCTCTCTTTTTCTCTCTTTCTTTCTTTGGTGAAACACGGTCTTGCTCTGTTGCCCAGACTGGAGTGCAGTGGTGTGATCACAGCTCACTGTAACCTCTAACTCCTGCACTCAAGCAATCTTCCTGCCTTAGTCTCCCAAGAAGCTAGGACTACAGGTCCATGCCACCATGCTTAGCTAATTAAAAAAATTTTTGTGTAGAGATGAGGTCTCACTATGTTGTCCAGGCTGATCCCAAACTCCTGGCCTGAAGTGATCCTCCCGCCTTGGCCTCCCAAAATGCTGGGATTACAGGCATGAGCTACCATATCTGGTCTTCTTTTTCTTAATGTACAGGTTGTTAGGACCTGTGAACCCTCTGAAATACATGCAAAATTATGAATATGTATTTTTCTGGGGAAAGGGTCAATGTTTTTATTAGATTCTCAAAGACACCTGTTTTTTTATTTTTTGAGACAGAGTCTCACTCTGTTGCCCGGGCTAGAGTGAGTGCCGTGGCATCAGCCTAGTTCACAGCAACCTCAAACTCCTGGGCTCAAGCGATCCTACTGCCTCAGCCTCCCAAGTAGCTGGGACTACAGGCATGCACCACCATGCCCGGCTAATTTTTTCTGTATATTTTTAGTTGGCCAATTAATTTCTTTCTATTTACAGTAGAGATGAGGTCTCGCTCTTGCTCAGGCTGGTTCTGAACTCCTGACCTTGAGCGATCCGCCCGCCTCAGCCTCCCAGAGTGCTAGGATTACAGGCGTGAGCCACCGCGCCCGGCCAGCCTTACTTTTTTTATTAAATTGTTAATTCACTGTTTCTCATTCAGGGAAATTACATCAAAACAAAAATCTGCCTCCTTTAGATACAGACAGAGACTAGCTATCCTATAGCTAAAAAATGTGATTTTCTAAATATAGTACTTAACTATGGCAAAAGTATAAAAATACACAAAAAACTGACATGTAGAATCTTGGGATTTAAAAACAATTCCTGAAGATTATAATGAGTCCCGTAATTCTATACTTTCCAACAAAAGGTAGAACAATTCCTAATCCTAAAATGTCACTTGTTCTTAGTCTTGGGTATCATGAGAGGGTAAGTGATATGATTGGAAAAAAAGGTAAGAAGAATGAATTTGAGCGTAGATATGGTCACCTTTATAAGAGATGATACCATCACAGATCTCTTTGAAGATCTGGGCTAGGCGGGCTGCTCGAGCCACTTCAATATTTTCCTCTGCTGCTGCCAACCGTCTTGTTCGAACAGATCGAGCTGTCTGCAGGGCAGAGAACTGGGTCATGAAGACATCTGGAAGGATAGAGTGAAAGTTAGTTTCAGCGAACGAGGAGAATGAGTGGCTTCCTCTTCCCTGATGGATTCCTGCCATTTGCTCTATTTTCCTCGAAGTGATTAAGTAGATTAGCGGGCACAGAGTTTTTTCTCTTTTCTGTAAAGAAAAATCAAGAAACACTGGAGTTTACTAGAGACATAAATGGGTCAAGAGAAACCTTAGCTTAGTGGCCAAATGCAATATAATGTGGTAGCTGTAAGGTCTAGGCTTTAAAATGAGTCTGTCTGCATTTGAATTCTGGTTTTACTACTTAGCAGTGTGATCTTGGGCAAGTCATTAAACCTGTGTCTCACCTTCTCAAAAATAAAAAGAGAATAGTGGTAGTACTTCCTTCATGAGGAAATTATGCAGATTAAATGAGATAATGCTTTTAATGTGTTTAGATCAGTGCTGGATATGTAAGTACTTAGTAAACGATTATTATTGAAGATTTGAACTAGTTGGGATGTAAGTTCAAAGAATTTATGCCAATCAAATTACTGAAAGGATATGAGATTCTCGGCAAATTTTTCAATCTACCTTATTAGCACTCAGTATATTCCCTCATACATCATACAGAATGCTTTTACTTTTTCCAGGGAAGAATAAAAGAGCATAATTTTTGAACATTTTGGTTTCAGTTACAAAGGATGCTTGGACATGCTAGTTCCTCTATTTTCAGTCTGTTCTGGATAATATCTAAACTCAGGAATGCTATTACGCTATTCACTCATGAAAGTTAAAAAAAGGGAAACTCTTCCACGTAGTCTAATAGTTAGGAAAAAGGAAAAAAAAAAGAAAAAGGAAACCTGATGGTTTGTGCATACAGTGCCAATCTGAACGTGAGGAAAAAAACTTCTTAAATTGACAACCGTGACATTTTCCTCCTATACTGCATTTGGCATCATTCTTTACTCTGTCTGCAAGTTACTTTCCAAGTAGGAAGGAACACAGAGGACCCACCATCTATCTCATACCTAATGACTATTGCAGACTATATGTGATGTTTGCAAGGCTGGTAAAAGGGGGCTCCTGCCTGTTCCCTAGAGTAGAGATAGGAAAGTTTAAGAACTGGGATGGAGAGGTTATTGCTGACTGATTCTTATATGTTTGGATCCTAACTTTTTTGGTCCAGAACCTTTGAATAAATTGTTTGCTTAAAAGTAACTAAAATACTCACTTTTGGGACACCTTATGAAATTAATAAAAATGTTTCCCATGCCTTACCAGACTTGATATTTCCATCATCTCGGCAGATGCCATTCCAGCGGGTATATAATGATGCTGAATGAATATTATCACTTGTGTGCTTTACTTCCTCCTGTTTTTGATGAATCTTTTCCCAGTTTCGGACCAAGAACACATGATGCTTTAATACGAAGTTCCTGCAAGGAGGGAAGAAAAAAGTTCTTTTATTCATTGATTCAATAAGCATTTATCACATCTATTCCATATAAGCCACTGTTAGAAGATTAAGTGAATAATAATCAGTGAATTGAGCTATTTAAAGAGAATTATATAGGCAAAACATTAATCAATTTTGTATCTTGATTTTCTTCCCGTAACATAAAACATTTCCTTGTATTATTTACAAACAGTTGACAAACAACAATTAAAGGCTATAAAAATTTTGGCAAGGCCTAGTGTGGTGGCTCACACCTGTAATCCCAGCACTCTGGGAGGCTGAGGAGGGAGGATCGCTTGAGCTCAGAAGTTCGAGACCAGCCTGAGCAAGGGTGAGACCCCATCTCTACTAAAAATAAAAAAATTACCCAGGCATGGTGGCACGTGCCTGTAGTCCCAGCTACCCTCGGGAGGCTGAGGCAGGAGGATCACTTGAACCCAGGAGTTGGAAGTTGCAGTGAGCTATGATGGCACCACTGTACTCTACCCAGGGCGACAGAGTAAGACTCTGTCTCAAAAAAAAAAAAAAGAATACACACAAAAAATTGGCAAGCAGCCGGGCACGGTGGCTCACGCCTGTAATCCTAGCACTCTGGGAGGCCGAGGCGGGTGGATCGCTCAAGGTCAGGAGTTCGAAACCAGCCTGAGCAAGAATGAGACCCCGCCTCTACTATAAATAGAAAGAAAGAAATTAACTGGCCAACTAAAGATATATATAGAAAAAATTAGCCGGGCATGGTGGCGCGTGCCTGTAGTCCCAGCTACTTGGGAGGCTGAGGCAGAAGGATTGCTTGAGCCCAGGAGTTTGAGGTTGCTGTGAGCTAAGCTGACGCCACGGCACTCACTCTAGCCCAGGCAACAGAGTGAGACTCTTGTCTCAAAAAAAAAATAAAAAATAAAAAATAAAAAATAAAAATTAAAAAGTGGGCAAAAGACATGAACAGAAGCTTTTCAAAAGATGACAGACTAACAGGCAATAAACATATGAAAAAATACTCAACACCTCTACTCATCAGGGAAATTCAAATCAAAACCACAATAGGTTATCACCTACCTCCAGTGAGAATTGCTTTTATCAAAAAGTCCCAAAACGACAGATTCTGGCATGCATCCAGAAAGGAACACTTACATACTGTTGGTGGTGCTGCAAACTGGTTCAATCTCTATGGAAAGTAGTATGGAGATACCACAAAGAACTAAAATTAGACCTACCATGCAGCAATCCCACTACTGGATATTTACCCAAGGGAAAAAAAGACATCTTATAGAAAAGACACTTGCACTCAAATGTTTATAGCAACACAATTCGTGATCACAAAGACGTGGAAACAACCCAAGTGTCCAACAATATGTGAGTGGATTAATAAAATATTGTATATGTATACCACGGAGTACTACTCAGCCATAAAAAATGGTGAACTGATTACCTTTTGTAACAACCTGGGTGGAACTGGTCACCATCCTTTAAAGTGAAGTATTGCAAGAATGGATAAACAAACACCACATGTATTCACTACTAAATTGGAACTAATTGATCAACACTCATGTGCACATACAGTATTAAAATTCAACAGAAATCAAGCAGGTGGGAGGGGGAGGGTGGATGGGTAAATTCACACCTAATGGGTACAATGCACACTTTTTGGGTGATGGATACACTTATAACTTCGACTCACACTGTACAAAATCAATGCATGTAACCAAAACGTTTGTACCCCCATAATACTCTTAAATAAAAAAAAAAAGACACAAATATTTGCAAGATACTGTCAGACTTGTAGGAATTTGTTGTACAAAACATAAGCATTTGTTAAAACCATTTGAGCTAAGGATTTAGAGACTCTTGTATCAGAATAAACAAACAACATTCTAAACAAAAAGGTTGTAAGTCCTGTCTAGTTCAAACAATGACAGGAAAATGGAAATTTACAGGTAGCTAAACATTCAAATGACTTACATTTTGTAGACGTTTGTCAAAGATGTTAAAGATGTTTGATCAAAACATTTGATCAAAACATAATCACGGGCTATTGTAAAACAATAGCAATTCACTTCACCGAGACTGATAATCAGAAGACTTTAAAGGTTATATAGAAAAATACTTAACTTTGTAAAGCTCAGTTTTCCCAAGTAATCAAAATTGTCATAAGGACAACAGAGGAATTATCTTTATAAAACATAAAATCTTTGTTTCTTAGGCCAGTTACCAAAAAAGCTAAAGAAAAGCCTTCTTTAGTGCAAATTTTGTTTTCTTATGGGAAACCCATTTACACAACTTGGAAGTCAAACCTCATGAAAAGGGTACCAGAATTTATTGGCCATAAGAAGACTGTGTCCACGGTCATGAGTGAATATTATATTATCAAAGAAACAAGAAACTAGAAAACTAATATCTTGAGAGGGGGAATATACAACTCTTAGTAACAACACAGGAAGATTTTTGACCATGTTGAACAAGTCAGACATATCAAGAAGCTCAGAAAAAACATTGCTTTTCAGATTTTTAAGGTAAACATTTCAGTGTCAGACCTTAATAGCAGACTTAGAACCAGATGAGGAGAAATGTTACAGAAGTTGATGAAAAAGTGAAGAAGAAGGTTATTATCTCAGACCTTCTCAAAGGGAGGAAAATCGGAAACCAGTAAGACACAGCAAAAGTTGAACTTCCGAGAGAGAGATCTGAGAAGTTTCAAAAGAAGCATATTACAGAAAACCTCTTGCAATTTTATTACACTTATCTCATTTACATTTGCCTAATTAATTTTAGCAGTTTACTTAACCATTTTTATAGTCTATGAATATTAGATAGATATACAACCAATGTAATTAATTGTGCCCTCAACAAAGTCATTTAATGTCTAAACAATTTAATATCTAAACAGATTTTCATAAACAAAATTTAGAGAAATGAGAAGGAAATGAATTTTAAAACATAGACCAAGAAAGAATCATAAAATATAGTTTTAACTATTGCTTTTAAACTTAAAAAAAACTACCAAAATAACAAAGCAAGGTATTCTAGTAAGACTTGCTATTCTGAACAATATAACATCTTTACATTCTATAAATAAAGAAGTTTTAGAACATATCCTGCTTAAAGATGTTAACTAACTCAATCTTTTTAGAGTACTAATATCTCAAAATGAAATTTATTGACCTAATATCACACGACTGTAGATTGAATAAACCTCTAACATCAATCCTTAGCATCTGAAATAATAGCACCAAACCATAACATTTTTTTTAACATAAGGATCAAGATCAAGCTATTTTAAAAACAATCTAACTGGTCTCAAAACATTTTTCTACTTACGTGCAAATTCAATTACATGTGATACTTCCAAAGAATAAAATTGTTTTGAGATTCTCTTTGAATTCTAAGAACAACCATTGTGTTCATTTTGAAACAAATCACTGTACAAAAATTAGCAGTTCAAGGATTCATTTAAAAAATTTTCCAGGCAAAAGCTTTTGCTATGGCAACACAATATACATATAACAGGCTAGCTTGAACCAGTACTCAGAATGACAAAAACCAAAATATCTTCATAAACCTTTAACCATAAATTTATGTTTTTGTGTTTTTACTTAGAGTTTTATTTGTTCTAGTTTACTGACATTTATTTTTGTTTAGGCATGCCTATATTTTGATCTGAGTAAGAATCTTGACGTTAAACATATGGGTATTTTTGCCAATAACTCAGGAGATTAAGCTGTTTTTATTGAACCAACAGTATTAAATTAGTCTTATTAAAAATCACACAAACACAGATCATATTGTTTTGGCTGAGTTTTTAGTTTTATAACCTTTGTGTCAAACCCTGATGCTTCAAATATAAAAATGACCAGCAAATGTAGGTGAAAATGTATTCTGACAATTTTGAAGACATTTTTATTGCTATTTTATCAATAATTTTTTTAAAAAACAGCTTATTTACCAATGATTACTAAATTCACAAGAACTTGAAAAACATTTGGGTTTACTTAATTTATGAGAGCTCATTTTATTTATAAGCTAATTTGGGTACCATGTAGACATACAACACATGTACATATACAAAACACATCTAAACGCATACACATGCACACTGTTTCAATAGCTTTTATCTCAGAACTCTAGCCATGAGATCCTCTGAAGTTCCATATAAATCTGTGTACATTACGTTTCTGTTCCTCTTTCTCTGTCTAACAGTAGGCATCCTGCAGCTTGGCCACTTACCTCCATGGATGGAGATGTCTTTCAGTCTCCTAGACGTTGGGACAGAGATTTTTTTTTTAATCTCTCAAACCTTAGGATGGAGTTGTCTTTTAACTTTAGAACCTGCTACAGACCTTGGACTGCACTTATAATACCATCAACAGCAAATTTAAAGTAGGCAAAAATAAAGTAGAAACAAAGAGCTTAGCAGACTCCACATTTACATGCCGCACACCAACACAGACAAATTCAAGAGATTCCTAACAAACAAACTGCAATTTCTCCTAAAGAGCCCTTGGAGTGCCAGATCAAAACAGTTAGGTAAGTTCCCACTCTCATAAATAGTTGGGGGCATATCCAACCCAAAACAAATGGGAATTCCCTCAGAATTCCCCCAAACTTAGAGGGGCATCCCCCACTGTGTGGTACCTTCCAAGAGCACTCACCTGCCTGGATGCCAAAATCCATAAGTCCTTTCGTCAGAAATCAGGAGGAAATTACCAATGTGTTGGAGGCTGGTAAGAATGTATTGGAGGCCAGTAGCAGCAGACCTGGCAGGAGAGTCCAAAGCCAACCTATAGCAAATATGGCCAGGTAGCTGCTAAGACAGGCTTTTGTTCTCTCCTCACTCTATAGCCACCCAACCACGAACAACGCCATCCTGCACAAGCCCCCGTTACTGCTGTCAAAACTGCGAGGGGATTTCAGCCTGGGTCCAGTTACTTGTTGCACAAAGATCCAATTATTGAGATGATGTAGATTGCCAAGGAAGAAAGGAATTTTTTAATACAACAGGCATCTTGTTAGGAGAATGGGAGAAGCTGCCTCAAATCAATCTCCCTGACTAATGGAGAACCTGGGCTTTTAAAGGAGGAACCATGTGCCTTGGGGTGGGTTGTGGTGTAACTAACAAGGGCCAATGTGCATTGGTGGCAGCTTGTAGGGAATGTTGAATCTTGGTGTAAGGAAGTCTGCCCAGCGATCTTTAGAATCTTAGCTTCTTTGTCTTGCAGAAAATACACCATTTCTAGGAAACAACTAAAAAGGTCAAGTAGTTAAGGGAGAGGATTGTATAAGGGTCATTGAAAATTGACATTTGTTCAGTGGGGGGGCCAGTCACATGTCCTAAAGCCTTTGTGGGACAATTTATAAAAACATACCAAAGACAGATGCATTAAATCCACAAGCCCCAGAGCATAGGAATTGTTTAATTTCTGCTTTAGGCAGTTGCCTTCTCCCAAAAACCAAAACCAAAACACAGATGCTCATCAACTTACTGAGGTTGAGGTTACTTCCTGATAAAACCACTGTTAAGTTGAAAGTATCATTAAGGCAAAAATGCATTTAATACACCCAACATCATATGAACATCACAGCTGAGCCTATCCTACCTTAGTTGTGCTCAGAACACTTACATTAGCCCAAACTTGGGCAAAATTATCCAGCAACGCAGTGCTTTGCATAGTATCAGTTGTTCACCCTTGTGATGGCATGGCTGACTGGGAGGTGTGGCTCACTGCCCCTGCCAAGCATATCATTAGCCCTGGAAAAGATCAAAATTCAAAATTCAAAGTACAGTTTCTACTGAATGCGTATAGTTTTTGCACTATCGTAAACTGAAAAAAATCGTTAATTTTATATAAGTTGGGGACCATCTGTAGTGTCCTTGGATGGATGGGCTGGACAATCTCTCTCTCTCTCTCTCTCTCTCTCTCTCTCTCTCTCTCTCTCTCTCTCTCTCTCTCTCTCTTTGGTGTTATGATTCAGATAGACAATCTCTTTCTTGATATTATCATTAAGGCTGCCACCCAATTCTTTGAAGAATTAAAAATAATAGTTGTTTTACTAATTGAGTCTTTACAAAAACAGAAATGCAGTTCTAGAAGTAACCCAAAGCCCACCCATCTTTCTTACCAATGCCAAAGCTTCCCCTATTCATCTCAAGATGCTTGTAGATAATGTAAATACTGTGGTCCCCAACTCCCTGGCCACAGACTGGTAGACCCCACCCCCATCAGTGGAAAACTTTTCTTCCATGGAACCTACCTTGGTGCCAAAAAAGTTGGGGACTGCTGCTGGAAAAGATCAGAACATTAGAAAAGGGATTGTCCTGCACTTAAGGAAAAAAACTTAGAAACTAATTACTCCAGGCTCTGATAATAGGCAAATATGCTCCTAAACTCCTTAGAGGTATAAAAAGCTCAGGTCATTTCTTTGTCCCTTTGAGATATAAATCTTCTACCACTCAGAACTGTCTTCTCAGGGATGTTAGATGTTTGTTAAAATGCAAACATCTATGCAAAGAGTTCTGGCTCTCAGCCCAAAGGGCACCTGGATTTAACTTCTCAGTTGACTAAAACCACCACGAAAGGCCAAAAAGAAAAAAGGGCTAATTGGAAACAGCCATTCAGATGGGCTATGGAAACACCCAGACAGCCACCCAGTATTTCCAAAATGTCTCTCTACCATTTCACAGCCTCCATCAGATTACAATTATATATCAGGGCAAATGAAAATCTTAAAAGTCTTTTTTATAAGAATTGGTAAGAAGCTTTAACCCTCATATGGAGCAAGTAAAGTTAAGTTGATACATCTGCCAGAAATATAATCCAGATTTTAAAAATGAGGCAGAAATGAGAAATAATTCTCATATAAATTAGTGAGTTTTCTATTTCTGGCTAAAACTTTAGAATGAGAGCCATATAAAGATCTGTTTCTCTATTTGCATTGAGAAATAGAAAAAAGATGCTACCCTCCCACCCCCAACCAACTGAACAGACCCCTTCTTGGCTAAGGGGATCCCAGAGAAACCTTAAAACAGTTTCTGGCCATGAAGACAGTTGGTAGGTCAGACACTCCTCTTTATACCCCCTCTTTTTTAAATCATCATTAGGCTTTCTTCCCTAAGGGTTAAGCAGAATCAGCCTTTTGGAAAAACTTGCTCCACCACTGATTTCAAACAACTGTCTAATGCTGCTCCTTTTTTCTGTGGTTTCCTCACTACAACTAACCAGCATAACTCCTGACAAGAGGCCACCAACCATGGAGTGATTCTGGCCAGTCTACGGAGAATGTGCGCAAAAGATTTTCATGTCCTCTGCCTCACCTTTTGATGTCAGAGGGTGGAAAATTCCACCCTCGGATCATGCTAATGCCACCATTTTTTGTTAATGCAGCCTCTGAAGGGGCATGAAGCTCGATTGCACATGCACATTTCTCCTTTCATAAATATTCATGACTCCCCCTATAGTTATTCAAATACATATATTTGGCCACCCTGCTCAGCATTAATTCTTGTTCCTGTTGCCTTTTCCTGAAAGTACATTCTCTTGGCTTCTACCCCAGGCTATTGCTTCCCAGCCTGCAGGCTACAACCCTTTTATGAGAAATAAAGTCCTAATTTCCAAATTTATGAACCTTGTCATCAGTTGACAGCATCTATCTGTATATTTAGGTATGTTATATATATGTGATCTTTATTTACTTCCAGGTGATATTGCCAATATTAATTTATAAAATCACTTAAAGAGCTCTGTTTTAATTGGCTTATAGGAAAATAAGTGCTTTTCAATTAAGTATTCCTAAAACTCTCAAAAATATAGGAACTGACCCAAATGCTTTTCAACTTCACATGATTTGAAAAAACCTTTGGTAAATAAAACTAGTTTAATATTATTGGCTTAATAGAACAATTGTTTTCAGAGTTGTTAGCATTAAATAAAAAGCAGATGGGTTTTTAGTCAAATAAACTTTTTTTTATCTCTACTAGATGTTTAAGATTATAAAGTTATAAATTCAACTTAACAACAAAATATGCTGTAAAAATGAATTGCTTGATGTATGTCAAACATGACAAGAAAAAGAAGCCGTATGTTTAACTTTTTAGATACTTTGCTTTTGTGATTTCTGATATTTGCCTAACATGCATGTGTTACAAAATTTGTTTTTGTTAAGTATACCCATCTTACTCTGCTATCAAACGCTGAATTTATTCCTTTTATCTTTCTGTATGTTTGTACCCTTTAGCCCACTTCTCTTCATTCTCCTCCCAACCCCTGGTAACCCTTTTCAGTCTCCGTTATCTATTTTTCCATTCTCTGCCTCCAAGTTTTCAAATTTTTTAGCCCCCACATAAAATTGAGAACATGCAATATTTGTCTTTTTGTGCCTGGTTTATTTCATTTAAGATAATTACCTCCAGTTCCATCCATAGTACTGCAAATGGCATGATTTCATCATTTTTATGGCTGAATAGTAATCCGTTGTGTATACATACAAAATGTTCTTTTTATTTTTTTGAGACAGAGTCTCACTGTGTTGCCTGGGCTAGAGTGCCGTAGCATCAGCCTGGCTCACAGCAACCTCAAACTCCTGGGCTCAAGTGATCCTTCTGCCTCAGCCTCCTAAGTAGCTGGGACTATAGGCATGCGCCACCATGCCTGTGCAATTTTTGGCCAGTTGGCCAATTGATTTCTATCTATTATTAGTAGAGACGGGGTGTCGCTCTTGCTCAGGCTGGCTTCGAACTCCTGACCCCGAGCGATCCGCCCACATCGGCCTCCCAGAGTGCTAGGATTACAAGCGTGAGCCACCACGCCTGGCCACAAAATTTTCTTTATCTATTCACCAATTGGTGAATACTGACGTTGATTTTATATCTTTGCTGTTGCAACTAGTGCTGCAATAAACATGTGAGTGCAGGTATGCCTTTGGTATATTGAATGTATCTACTTTTGTCTACTTATTTTTATAGAGATATTAAAGATATTTGGGTCTGTTAATAAACATGTTGTTTTGTAACAGTGAAATATTGTGCAATGAGGAAACATATGCCTCTAGAAATCATGAAATGAGGTATATTCATGAATCTGCTAATTTACTACAGAATGTTGTCATATGACAGACAATTCACAATTGTCTACTTTCTCATTTTTACTGGAAATTAAGGTTCCTGAGATGTAAGAATTCTAATCAATATAAATAAATGAACTACCAGAAATAATAAGGGTGAAGAAAAAACTGTATGCAAAGTATACAAGGAAAGAAAGATGCATTTTTTTTTGTATTAACATTTTAAATGTTTACTTATTGTATTTGGAAAACAAAACAAAATGTTAAAGATAAATTTATTTATCAAAAACAAGTCTTATGAACAGGCATTTAAAGTGTTTAACATTGAAAAAATATTTAACCTGGGACTACTACAATAGCAGAATTAGCTTGATAAATTTTGAAAATAATGAGAGTCCAATTTAGTTTAAAATAATTTAAAAAAATTTATTTTGCTCAATGAAATGTGATTTTAAAGAAGTTCTGTGTATATTATTATAATTCAAACCAAGGGAAACATTTTAAACATTTTTTTAAGTAAAGGGCATATTGAACTGTGCTATCCAACACAGTAGCAACTACCCACTTGTGACTATTTAATTTTAAATAGCCACAGTAGCAAAAATGAGATAAAATTTTAAATGTGCTTCTTCTGTCTAATTAGTCACATCTCAAATACTCAATAGCCACATGTGCCTAATGACTACCACACTGGACAATGCAAATGTATTTTCTTTTAATTTTTTTGTGTTTATTTAATATTCTATCCTTGTGTGTGTTTTCATAAAGAAAAGTACACAAGGTATAAAGGGTATGTGAAAAAAGGAGAGTTATTTTGTCCTAAATTAATTTTATTTAAAGGTTGCTCTGGAATGAGAAAGGGGGAGAGAGAGAGAGAGAGAGAAGAGAAAAGGAAGGGGGGTGAAAGAAAAAGGAAATCTTATCTTGTGTGATCAAGCTAGCTAAGATTCAACAGATTTATTTATGGGGTTTTAAAAAAATGAGCCCAATAGTATGTCGATGCAGAACTACTAGAGTGTTGTTATTTTTCTCTGTTAAAAAGATTATCGGTCTGTTCTTTTCCTTTTTTTTTTTTTTTTGAGACAGGGTCTCACTCTGTCACCCTGGATAGAGTGCAGAAGCATCATCATAGCTGTGAACTGATCTTCCCGCCTCAGCCTCCCCAGTAGCTGGGACTATAGGCACGTGTCACCATACCAGGCTAATTTTTCTGTTTTTAGTAGAGATGGGGTCTTGCTCTTGCTCACACTGGTCTTGAACTCCTGAGCTCAAGAGATCCTCCAGTCTCAGTCTCCCAGAGTGATAGGATTTTCCAGGCATGAGCCACCGAGCCTGGCCCTCGGTCTGTTCTTGATAAAAGATTTTTTTAATCTTTTGAGTAATCTGTCCAGGAAACCAAAATTCTATATGCTTTATGTTGTCTTTATTTTGTCTTTCATTAATTATTATTAAAACACTTAGTCTTCTCAATAGTGAAAGAGCTAAGGTTTTTCTTTTTTTACTATCACGTTATTTCCTATATTCAATTTTGAAATTTACTTTCACTTTGATTCAATAAGTATGGTTTCATAGTGATCTGTGATCTTACTTAATCAAGTGTTCAAACCTTTTGACATTTTTGACAACTTCCCCAAATCAAATTCTAAATGAAGTCTTCTTGACCTCAAAGTGACTTTGATATTTCCCAGAAGGTCCTTGGAACATCTCAAAGGATTTGTTCTCTGAGACTGTAAAAAGAGAGATGTTAAGTTAATTATGTCTATTTGATATATTAATTTGAATGGAAAGTACTGTCAAATAAGAAGTGATGCTTAACCTTCCCCAGGTTACATTTTATGAGTAAAATATTATTTTAAAAATTATAGAAAATTCTTTGAAATCTGTAAATGTCCTTGCTGTCCTGGTATAATGTTATCATTCATAATTCCATTTATTATCTTAAAATGTTCTATGTCACAGAAACAATAAATTTCCCTATCAATTGCAAGTGTTCATCAAATCTTATACCATGGCCATTTTATTCAGTTATTGTTTTACAATGATGCTTTCCTGAGAGTTCTTACAATCAGCTGTAGGTCAAAGTGCTTCATCTTCATCAAAAAAGCACTGTCCTAAAGACTCATAGAAAGGACTATGGCAGACACTCTGGAGTACAGGCTTCTGATGACATTATGCAAATAACTTTAGGATTATACTACTCTACTCAGTAAGTATTTCCAGCACTAATGTGGAAGCTGATGGATTCATAAAACCTCTAACCAAGATCAAGGAGAACAAGAATTAATTACATAGCACTGAATAAACTGATGAAAATGATTATAATTTTTATGACCTTTTTGTTCAAAACTTTTCTAGCTCTTTACTCTTCTACTTTCTTGATACAAGAAACACCTTTCTCTTTTCTCTTAAGCTATCTATAACTCAAAACAGTCTAAAAGATTATGCCTTTGTAAAAAAAATGAAACATTCATCTTTTCTTCCTATCTGATTCCTCTAATATTCAGAAAATTGTATTGAATATTCTTATTTTCATGGCATTGTAGTTATTTGCATAAGTCCAATAATAATCTGTTCTTGTAACAGGACACATTTGGAAACATTGCTTATATTACCAAGACTTTGACCAGAATGCTATATTCGAAAATGATATACAAAGAATCAGATATGACCAGATAGTTTTAAGGAACTAAGGTTGATTTTTCGGAGCCAGTGCTTACAAAACCCCTTGGTACTGGCCTGGTACCTTGCTTATAGTGCTCACAGCTTTATAGATGAGTATAGATCACTTTCTGGCAGGCCCTGGAAACAGGATATTTTAGGCAGCTCAAGAAGAGAGTAATTCACCCAAATCTAGATCTATAAATACAATCATGCACTGTGTCATGATGATTTGGTCAATGAAGGACTGCATATACAACAGTGGTCCCATAAAATTATAATGAAGCTAAAAAATTCTTATTGTCTAGTGACAATGTAGCCATCATAATGTCATAATGCAACACATTACTCATGTGTTTGTGGTGATGCTGGTGTAAATAAATTTACTGAGATGCCAGTTGTTAAAAATGTAGCAAATACAATTGTGTACAGTACATAATACTTGGTAATAAATGACTATGTTACTGGTTTATGTATTCACTATACTATGATTTTTATCGTTGTTTTAGAGTATACTCCTACTTATAGAGAAAGACTTAACTGCAAAACAGCCTCAGGCAGGTCTTTCAGGAGGTTTCCAGAAGAATGCATTGTTACCATAGGAGATGACAGCTCCATGCCATGTTATTGCCGCTGAAAACCTTTCAGGGAACAAGATGAGGAGGTGGAAGACAGTGATATTGATGATCCTGACCCTGTGTAGGCCTAAAGCAATGTGCATGGTATGTCTTAGTTTTTATTCATATCTTAGTTTTTAACAAAACAGTTTAAAAAGTAAAAATAATAAAAATGTAAAAAAGAAAAAGCTTATAGAATAAGGATATAAAGAAAATATTTTTGTGCAGTTATACAATGTGTTAGTGTTTTAAGCTGTTACTACAAAAGAGTCAAATAGTTTTCAAGCATTAAAAAGTTTATAAAATAAAAATATTATAGCAAACTAAGGTTAATTTATTGTTGAAGAAAGAAAAATATTTTAAATAAATTTAGTGTAGCCTAAGTATTTATAAAGCCTGCGGTAGTGTACAATAGAGTCCTAGCCCTCCACATTCACTCAACACTCACTCACTGACTCACCCAGAGCAACTTCCAGTCCTGCAAGCTCCATCCATGCTAACCACCCTCTGTACAGGTATATTATTTTTTATCTTTCACATGGTATTTTTACTGTGTTTTTTTCTGTGTTTAGATATGTTTAGATATACAAATAACATTGTCTTACAATTGTCTACAGTATTCAGTACAATAGCACGCTGTACAGGTTTGGCTATACCATCTAGCCTACGTGAGTAGTAGGCTATACCATCTAAGTTTCTGTAAGAACACTCTCTTATGTTGGAATAACAGTGAAATTGCCTAAAGACACATTTCTTAGAACATATCCCTATCGCTAAGCCATGCATAACTGTATGGAAGGCAAAGTCTGATGGTAAGTTCTTGGTTTGACTTTCTAGCCACAGGAAGCTTTTAAAAGTCTAATCTGAGATTCCTTATGAAAAGTTTCAGCAAAGCAAATGAAAAGGCCTATATGATCAACTACCATTCTTACTACATTCATGTAAATAATCAGGTCAAATGTTACTATACTTTCTTTTCTTTTATTTTTTCAGAGATGGAATCTCACTTTTTTGCCCAGGCTGAGTGCAATGACATGATCATAGCTCACTGCAACCCTTCTGCCTCAGCCTTCCGAGTAGCTGGGACTATAGGCACATGCCACCACATCCAGCTACATTTAAAAAAATTTGTTTTGTAGAGATGAGGTCTTACTATGTTGCCCAGGCTGGTCTTGAATTCCTGGCCTCGAAGCCTTAAGCGATCCTCCTGCCTCAGCCTCCCGAGGTGCTGGGATTACAGACATGAGCCACCACACCTGGCCAATACTTATTTTCTAAACAAAAATAATCTTACTTTGACTATCTTCACCAAAATAGATGTGAATGTAGAGAGAAATTTTAAGTGTCAGTGGAAAACTGTAACCCAACCTGTTTGTGTTCACTGTCTTTGAGCTATTTTCACCCCTTTGTAAACTGGATCCTGATGTTTGTAATTGATGGATCCAATTTTCTTTCACCCTCATGATTTGGCATCACTGAACTAGAACTGTCTTTTTTCCTGAAGCCCTGCAAGCTGAAGCTGGATAACTTGATATCACTTCAAAGAGTTGAGTACCACCACAGTTTGGGCTGCTCAGGAAGTTCACCATGGTCCCTCAAGCTCTGGGAAATAACCATAAATCTGTAACTGCCACTATCACCTAAGGATGCTGCAAGCTCAATATCTAGAAATCTTGACTGGCTATCCCCTGGATTGAAAAACCGGTTTATAGTCACCTCCAACCACTAGTCCTTGTTTTTCTTTTGTTTCCATAGAAATGCCCCTCATATGCCTAATTGATCATACCATATAAAGGCCTAACCTTGAGGGATAACACACTCCCACCTGCATTACCACCTCCTGAAATGAGACACAAACATTTAGCTAAACTGACTTAGTCACAGGACTGGGAGACAGGTCCACTGACATGTGGGGTAATGTGCTTAGATTTGTTCTTTTCTGCTTCTTGATTCTTGCTCTAATCTATGTTCTTCTCTCTCTTTGCAGATCTTATGCCTCCCAGCTACTAATATGAATTTTCTCTTACAGCAATCAACTCAGCTCTTGATGTGTGACACTTATGGAAAGCTTCAGATGGGGGAAAGAAAGAAGATCAGGATATGCCACACCAAAATATGCCACATTGGCATTAGAATTATTTTGAGCTGAAGGCAATTGGGAATCAAGACATACAGGAAGAAGAATTCTCCAGCTTCCTCTTTTCTGCCTAATATCATGGTATAAATTTCCCTTTATGGAGGTGTTTCTCCCCTCGCCCCACCAACCCCTACCATCCCTTATCCCTGGAGACAGAGAGTTGACATCAAGATGAGCTGCACAAACGAACCTTACTAAAATGACCTGTATCTCCCATTATTTTCCAAATATATTTCCTAGTCACTTCCCCATGATTTCCCACTCCCCAAAGCCCAAACCTCTTTTCTTTTGTTATAATGCACGTAAGCCCCCAAGTCTGTTTCTTTGAGTTTCAATTCTTTTCTTTTTCATCCGTGGCAATTTTATTTATCAACTGAGAGAAATTCATCTCCTGATCCCTGAAAAAAATGACAATTTGAGGGACAGTTACAACTAAATCTATGCTTATAGCTACCCAGTTTTTTACTCCTGAAGTACTTATTGCTTTACTCACATAACACATTCTACTGTAATAATATTCTGAGAGGCAAGCTTCAGTTAAAGCTTAAGACGTGTGTGGGCTTCCAGAAATATAATGTGTGAGGGGTATGGAGTTCCAAAAAATGTAACGGGAAGACTTGCTTTATTACCCCCTGCTCTCCTCCGAACATATCATAGTCACATGTGGATATTACCCTACTTTCCTACCCACACCTGAAATGTACAACTCAGGGATATTTCCTAGCAGTTGTAAAACAGATACTTTCCCATGACTTAGCTTTGCTGTTCGCATTTTTCTCATTTTTTCTTCCCATCATGCTTTCTTCTCTGATTCTCACCACACCCTGCCTTCTTTTCCCCATCATCACATCCTGGTTTTCCCTGTAAGGTGGGCCTTTGTGAAGAAGCAGCAGCTCTTAAGTGACCCCAATGTATACTACTAGAAAACAACCATTTCATTCCATAAAAAGCAGGTTTGAAGAAGTGGCATTTCCCAGCAGCAGGTGAGTTCCCCTTACTCAGGCCACATGGGAGGAAAGATTGACTCTTTTCCTCTTCCACCTCTACCTCAACTCAGGAAAACCCACTGGGGATTGTGGCCCTGAAATGACTCATCTGCCCCCAATACCAGGTGCTGGCAAAAATGCTTAGTGAGATCGATCCCTGGGGCCCTGGCCACGAGGGTGGGAAAGTGCCCCAGGGAAGCCTGGTGGATCAGTGCCGGTGGTCAGCCACGATGTAGCAGGGACATGACCTCCATGGTGGAGTTCTTTTGTCCAGTGCCCAAGTGTCAATTATTTTCTGTGAATTCCTATGTGAGTAAATATTAATAACAATTGTGTGCCTTTTCTCTTGTTAATCTGTTTTTTGTTAGTTTAATTCACAGGCCCCTACACACTGAACCTAAGAAGGTAGAAGAAAATTTTTTCCTCCCGGACAACTTTTGCATGTGAGGCTACCTGTCCGTCAATACTTCCTTTACTGGACTGGCTGTGGTGATTATAATTTCCACTCTGGACTCACTCCTTGTGATAAGGAAGTCTTTTCCCAAATACAGGTAAAAGTGCCAGCACATTATGTGGAAGTTGATTGTACAAATTGGGTCATTCTTGTCATACCCAACTAAATCAAAGTCAAGGGACTAAGAGTAAAGGCACTCAGGACACACAGCACCAGCTCCAAGAATTGAATTTTCCCTAAGTCCAGCTGCTGAAATGTCTTTCTGTAACCCTAAGATCAGTTTTACCTAGTAGTGGCTGAAATGACCTGCTCTGACTTTAATACTATAAGAGTTTTAGCTACCTGCCATCACTCACCAGAGCTTGCCAGCTCCCAAAAGCTTTTCTAGTGTCAATAAGCTTTCTTCCAAAACAATACATAACATTTCTCTTTCTAATAATACCCTCAACCATCTCTTTGTTCTTTAGATAGACTGAAGATCATGGTGTTCTGTCTATATGCCTTGAATTGCTGTTCTGTAATTACTAAATAAAACACGTAATTGGAGATTCAACTCTATGTTTTATTTGGACTTTGACATACTTGGTGTCATAAGTAGGATTGCAAGCCCACCTTGGAGAGATCAGTGGTGCCCAAAACTGCAGTGTGAGGTATGTACACTCGGGCCCCTTGAGCGCCTCACTTCTGTGGGTCACTTCTTTTCTCCCCAGTGAATCTCTTTCAGATCAAACTCCCATTTTTTCTTTTGGCTGAGTTTGGTTTCAATTGGGAATTTGTTAGGAGGGGTCTTGTCCCCTTCTGGTTATGAGAGCTCCTATTTAGGAGGGATTTTTCTCTCTCCTGTTTATTAGCCTTGGCTAGGAGGCATTTTTTTTCCTTCCTGATTATGAGGTCTCCTGTTTAGGAGGGATTTTGCCCCCTCTTGTTAAAGAAGGCTTATCATTCTTCCTGGTAAGTACATACTTTATTTTATGATTCGTTTGCATGCTTAGATTTTAATTTTGCTTTTATGTATTTGGCATTAAACTGAATCACCTACATGAATTTATTTACAAATGGCCTCTTGAAGTTCAAAGGGATGCCAAGATAGTTCCCCTCTTCTGGGACTCCAGCTGGTGACATGTTTGAACATTATGGAGATCATTCAAACAGTCCATTTTTCTTAAAAATAAACTAAACGATTACAGGTATAAAATCATACAGTACAAATAGGATGCATATCTCAAATTGCATCTGGAGGCTCCAAAACTCATTCAGGACTCAATGATTGCCTCAGTGCGAAACATATCCTGAAAGCTACCTGAGTCTCTTTCCTCTGAGCCCTTTCCAACTCCTTGGAAGTCTCCTCCTCTTTTTCCTTCCCTAAGCTAAACTCTCTTTTTCCAAAACTCCTCAGCTATTCTAGCTTACTTACTATTTAAGTAAAGACACTTGAAAAACAGCAGAGACAAAAGAAAATTAGCCTTATCTTTGTGCTGTTTTTTAAAAGCAACATATGAAATTCCCATGTAAAAGACACCCTCCCTATACTGACAGGAAAGGCAATACTCTTACCTTCAAGAACGGAGAATTGAGACCAAGAGATTACTACAGAGATCTTGTTGGAATAATTCTTATCTTTTGGGCCTCCTCATATAATTCAGTCACATTTTCATAGTTAACTATTATTTGGCAAATCCAGTATATTGCTAACTGACTCAAAATGATTTACCTAAAATTTGGTTCATGGCATTCATAAGATTACCTACTAGGGAAAAAAATTATAAAGAAGTTTAGCCTTATCCCATTTTGTCATAAATATAATTTGGATCCAACTGTCTTCTTATAAACCAGGGAATTTATATTACTATGTTTTACTCATGACTAAATTTTTAACAAAAACTGTAAGGTCTTCACATGCTTTTATTTTTTTATAAGCTATAGATTTCTCTGACCAAGGTACTGGTTTACTGATTTATATTATTCTTCTATAATATGTTGTACACTAATAACCTTAGACATATACTTTTCTAGTGTCTAATTCAAGTACTTTTCATGAGGTTCGACTTCCAGATTATCTAAACAGGCTTCCCATAAAGAGAAACAGTTATACTACAGAGGTTATTCTTTACCTTTTAAGCAATTAGCCTAAGAAAGCAGAGATTTCATGCTTTAAGGCAGTTTCTTGTACGTTGTGCTGTCTATATTGGGTTTTTGACTACTTAGGAAAGCTAAGTCATCTTTAATTACAGGTCTAAGTTCTTTTTTCTCTCAAATATTTGCCTTTGAAGTCTTTTACTTATCACTCTGATTAAATATTCTTTCTCTATGAAATGAAATTCTACTTTAATTAAATTTAAATTTATTGAGAAATTGGTTACGTATAAAAAGGTTAAAGCTGTTTTTTCTTCATGTAACTCTGTATTGCCTTTAAAGCCTTTTGACTATCACTTTGGTAACATGAATATTATTTCACAAATGGCCTATGATCCTATTTTGATTAAGATTTTTAAGCTCTTTATCATCTTTGACAAATTTACCCAAAATCAATTTTTTTTTTTGAGACAGAGTCTCACTCTGTTGCCAGGGCTAGAGTGCCTTGGCGTCAGCCTAGCTCACAGCAACCTCAAACTCCTGGCCTCAAGCGATCCTCCTGCCTCAGCCTCCTGAGTAGCTGGGGCTACAGGCATGTACCACCATGCCCAGCAAGTTTTTTTTATATATTTTTAGTTTTCCAACTAATCTTTCTATTTTTAGTGGAGACGGGGGTCTCACTCTTGCTCAGGCTGGAAAACCAAATTCTAGTTGTCTTTTTTAACCTAAAATTGACTTTGAGATTTTTCAGTTGGGCCACTGGAAATTTTCAAAGAACGTGTCTCTCTCTCTCTCTCTCATTAGATGTTAAATTGCATGAAAAGCACTGTCAAAAAGAAAATACTAAATCTTCTTTAAATTGTACTTATATGGATATGTTATTGATGTAAATGTTCTAAAGATTATATAAAATTTGTAACGGTCTGATGGTCATGATGTGACGCTATCAGTCATCATTCTGGTTGTTATGTTAAAATGCTATATACAATAGAAATAACTGAATTTCCTTGTCAAGTGCTGAACTGTTATCAGATTTTAACCATGGCTATTCTAAGATTTTTATCATTTACAGTAGTGATTTTATTCTAAAGGCATCTATAATCAGATTTACAAAAAGGACTAACAAATACTCTTAAATACAGGTTTCTAGTAACTTTAAGATCAATGAACTAAATAAAAATCTCCCAAACTCTAATGAAAAAAAAAATCTAGTGGTTTCATAAAACTGCTAATCAAGATCAAATGGAACACAAATTAATTACATGAAATTAAATAACTGATAATTATAATGATTACAACTTTTATTTGAAACATTGTTGTTTCTTTACTTAAATGTTTTGTTTTCCAGATTTAAGGAAACTTTCTCAAACTATCTATTGTTTACAGCAATTTGGTAAAGTATACTTTTATGACCAAAGGTAAAACATTTACCTATAGATTGGATTAGGTCCTAAATTCTAGGTTCCTCAATCCAGTTTTCTCCCATGGAATTACTAAAAATCGACATTGCTCTTTCCTAAAGACCTATAAACTGAAGCTAGACAACTTGATGTGAATTTCAAACAGCATGCCTCCTACCTAATGTATGGACAACACAGAGAGTTCACCGAACTGCCTGATGCCATAACCAGAGACATTTGAACTGCAAATTGCTGACTTCATGCCGTAGACAACTTTTCCCAAGACCATTGAAACAAGACTCCATCTCATAAGATTCTTACCCCTCTTAATGCCTACCTTTTTCACTTGATAGGACCTGATGTAAAACGTCTTTATTTTTATTTTAAAAATTTCATTTTAGAGATAGAGATCTTCCTGTGTTGCCCAGGCTGGACTCAAACTCCTGGGCTCAAGGATGCTCCCACCTTTGCCTCTCAAGTAGCTGGGACCACATGTGTGGGCTACCTCATCTGGCAAAAATCTTTTGACAATATCTCTAATACAATTTTTTGTTCAAGTTTCACTAATGGTCCCTTTCATAGAGCTGGCATTCTCTGCTTGAACCCTGTTATAAAAGTGCTACTCAGTGACTCCAAGTCTCACTCAATTTCCCCATAGCCTTTTGATTTGTTTAGTTGGTTGCCCTCAGGCTTGGGCTCTTGTTGCAAAACCACTGTACAAACTAATTTTGTTATATTGTTACTAATTATTTTTGTCTTCTGATCTTTAAGCTCTGTTCTTGTTGCCTGTCTAATCTTAAAGCCTATTCCCCCAACAGGACAATGTTAGCCCAGCACTTCCAAGATGATTACTAATACCTGGGGGACTAATAGGATAAAACTCAATCTTGGACTCCAGATCAACCTACTCTGAAAAAAATTTTCCTTCTGTTCTCTTTGTTACTCAAATGTGGCCCAGGTCCCTGGTACTGACTTCTTTCTGTCCCCCCAGTATAGGACCACAGACCACCAGGACAAGTCCATCACGGCACTGAGCGATGATTAAACTGGATTTCAGGATTGTTGATCAATGATGATTTCAGAGAAAAATACTGAACAAAAGGGCAAATTGAGAAGGTTGATTTTACCAATTGGGTCATTCTTGTCACACCCAACTAACTCAGAACCCAGGGGCCAGGAGAGAAAAGCTCTTATAGCATGTAACACCAGCTCCAAGACTTGAATTTTCCACATGTCCAACTGCTGAAATGGCCTACTGTAACCTGTAACCCTAAGACCAGTTTTACCTAGCACCTGCTGAAATGACCTGCCATGACTCTAAGACAGGTTTTATCCAACACCTTTACTCTCCAATCAGAGCTTCCCAGCTCCCAAAAGCTTCTCTTATTTCCAACGAGGTTTCTTTCAAAACAGTAAATGACATTTCTCTTTCTGATAAAACCCCAACCTTCTCTTTATTTTTCAGACATACCAAAGACCACCTTGGTCTGTCTGTATGCCCCAAATTGCAATTCTGTGATCCTCAGGTAAAATATTTAGAGATTCATATTTATTTTTATTTTATTGAATAAAGATTCAAAAAGACTTCATTTTGACTTCAACAGTTACCTGTAAGTCATTGTCACTATTGTCCACTGTTACTGGTTGGTGGGCTTCCTATAAAATACACTGGATATGGAAATAAATCAAATATGGAAATAAAGAAGTGAGTCCAAAGTAAAAGATAAGTATATATATATTTTTTAAATCAAACATATTAACAGAAAAAAGGTAAGTAATTTTGTTAATAGTAGAGTAAGGGCATTTTTAAAAAGTCATACACCAACAGAAAGAGCAGAACCAGGGTGCAAATGTGGGAAATACCAGGCTCCAGAGTCATGTGATTATCAGACACCTGGGGGAAGGGGTGGGCATAGAAGTCGTGGTGGGGTGGAAATAAGATGATAGGGAAGCACCTGCTGTGATTTGGAGGGAAATAATAAAAAGGATGAAGAGAAAGTGAGGGAAGAAAGACATGCACATTCACCAACATCACTATTCGTCTTCCTGCTAGATGCTAACTATCATCTGTTAAGGGCAGTGCATCTGTTGGGCACTGTCCTGAGCAGGCTATATTGGCTCTCATAGCACTTTCTGCAATAACTCTATGAGTTAGGCTCTATTTTACTACTTTGTAGAAAACAAAACAAAACCGAAGCTCAGAGAGTTTATATAATTTCCCTAAAGCTATTAATAGAGTGAAACTGGTATGTGAACCAGCCCAGCATAATTCCAAAGCTCTTTTTTCCTCCCTGATTTCTTTCATTTAAAAACGGCAAATTAAATTTTGTGAAGAAAAAAAAAAGCTAGTTGAATCTAAGCACCATTTGTTTTAACCATGGGGATTGTTAACTCATCAACATTTGCTGAGAATTCATGAATTGTTAATAGAATTGTGGAAGTACTATCACCTTTGCTGATGTCTACTTGAATAGAGCCTCTTAATTTAACTCCAGGGTATTTAAATTGTTTGGCTTTTCAGAAGCTTCATTTAATAGGGCTTGACCTGGAAATTGGCCAAGAGCTCTTGGCAATAGAGGTAGCCCGTACTGTAAGAAATCTTATTCCTTATAATATTAAGAAGCAGAGCATAGAAGACTATCACTGAGTACATATTGCTCTATTGATCCAGCTTATATGTCTTGTAGATTATTAATGCTGAGTGCATACTCCCAGAAAAGTATAAATGCAAATAAACAAAAAGCCCTTCTTATTTGAGAAGCAAAGTGGCTTTACATACTGTACATGACTATAAACATCAGATGCTCTGACTTTTTCCTCTATGTTGGCCCATTTTTTAAAAACACTAATGAAACTGAACAGCTCAAGGGCGTTATAAAAAAGCAAATGAGGCTGACACTCTAATTAGAAGCAATTTGAACTAAACAACTTACACTGTGGCATAGACTGCTTCATAAACTTGAATTTAAAAATTCAATAAAAAATAATGACTAGTATGTAGAGGTACATGTGAATATTTACCAGTGATACTGGTCATGTAGGAATTAGGCCAAGTTGCATATTTATAGTCCCAGAGAATACATGAATAAATAAGAAAAATAAAAAAGAAAAAGGGGAAAATATGAAAACAAGGACCTATTAAAATTTAATATCTATTCTTCCCAGGGCAAAATAAATTTATTGTGCTAAGCAAAAAACAAAAGGAGATCTTAAATTATTTCTTTCAGTTTTTTAAAAATAATCCAGAAAGTTATACATTTAATCTTCCTCAGGTAATCATGATAATCCACAGGTAGTGCTGTTTTTCTTTGACAATATGTACTAGCAGAAATATAAATCAGATGAAATGTTAATGAATTTCTAGGCTTTCATAATCAAAATTTTAGATATTTAAGTGACTTTACAGATCATCAAATCCAGTGTTTCTCAAAGCGTAGTCCAGACACTATTTGAGTCAGAATTAGTAATGATGATTGAAAAAAAATGCATATTCCCAGAAGTCATACCAAACAACCTAAATGAAAGTCTCTCGTTGAAATGTATCACAGCAGCCTGCTAACTTGGAATGCACACAGTGTTTTCTTTATTCTCAGACACCAGGGAAAACTCAGAAGAGTCCCCAAGGCCCTGCTTCTTCCATCCTTTGCCCATGTTCAGAGGATTAGGTTTAAATACCCATCATATGGACGGAATGTCTATATAGCTCTCCAATTCATATGTTGAAGCCCTAACTCCTAATGTGATGGTATTACAAAGTGGGGCCTTTGGGAGATAATCAAGTTTAGATGAGATCATGAAAGCAGAGAGCCCATGATGTGATTAGTGCTTTTGTAAGAAGAGGAAGAGATAACAGAGCTTCCTCTTTCTGTCATGCAAAGACATACCAAGAAGGCAGCTGCCTACAAGCCAGGAAGTGGGCCCTCATCAGAACCTGGCCATGCTAGCACCCTGATCTTGGACTTCCCGGCCTCCAGAACTGTGAGAAATACATTTCTGTTATTTAAGCTACCTAGCCTATCGCATTTTGTTACAGCAGCCTGAGCTGTCTAAGACACCCACTTAGAGCTTGCCATCAGTGTGATTTTATGTGACTAGAACATGCATTTCTTTTTCTATCTGGTGTCCATAAAATGATTATCATGAAGTTAATTTTTATTGCACCTATTCCTATATCTTATCAGTGGGAGGCTGTTAACATTTTGTAGGAATCAGACATATTGGCATTTGGGATTTGTAAGACCTGTGCCTGTCAGATTTTAAGTTTTATAAAGTTCATACATAGCCTTGAAATTTAATCATGCATAATTTTTTAAACGTGGCAAGGGCACAGCCAGAATTCACACTCAGTCCTGGCTCAGTGCTTGTCCTTTTCTTTCTGCAATGCCATCTCTAGCAATAGTGAAAATACTACACAATTTATGTCATATAAAGACAGTGTTAGTGATATTTGAACTAAGAACAACTACAACTATAAATATCAATGGAGTTGTCTTTAATTCAGGTGAATAAATCACAAAAAGATTAGTTTTAATGTTTTGATAAATAATTATGACTAGAAAAGATCTTGAAAATAATAAAATTTGACCTCCTCATTTTACAGTTGAGGAAACTGAAGCCTAGGTGTATTAAGTTACATCTCTAAAGTTTATAATGGCAGAATTCTATCTGGACATAAGACTTTGACTCATGGCCCAGTGCTCTTTTCTTTTTTTTTTTTTCTTTTTTTTGATATAGTGTCTTGCTCTGTCACCCTGGACAGAGTGCAGTGGCATCATCGTAGCTCACTACAACCTCAAACTCCTGGGCTCAAGCGATCCTCCTGCCTTAGCCTCCCAAGTAGCTGGGACTACAGGCACTCCAGGCATTCACCACCATGCCTGGCTAATTTTCTATCTATTTTTTAGTAGAGATGGGGTCTCACTCTTGTTCAGGCTGGTCTTGAACTCCTGAGCTCAAGCAATCCTCCTGCCTCAGTCTCCTAGAGTGCCAGGATTATAGGCATGAGCCACTGCACCCGGACCAGTGCTCTTTTTTTATCCCTGTTACTCGTAAGTACGATCCATGGTCTAGTAGCATTACACAATCTGAGAGCTGGACCAGTGCTTCTCAACTTCAGTGTATACGAATCTCCTCACATTTAAAAAAAAAAATGCAGATTTTGATTTAGTAGGTCTGGGACGCTACATTTTTAACAACCTTCCAGTTGACGTGTAGTAAATTCCTGTATTATCATGTTGCCTGGTCATTCATTGTGAATACAGTTGAACTTTCTCATACCAGAAGCAGGACTTAGTCACCCTTGACCCAGTGTCTAGTTCTCCACTTCCTCCCAGTTTCTCAGTTTGATCAATCTGGTGTTTGTCTTATGTAAACACCTCCTGATGCTCACCTCCCTGTGTGGGACAGCTAGACACATCCTATTTGACTTGCTCCACAGACTCCGGTGCCCCACATGAACTGTGCAGACATGCCACAGTGACCACCTCTCAGTCACAGCATAACTCCACAGAGCTCATGCCTGCTTGCTTTAAACTCACCAATTAGAACTTCCCTTGGGAAACCTGCTTGGGTAGCACCTTAGACTCCAATAGAGGCCTCGGCCCACAGGCCCTTACCTCTCTTGCTCCCTACGTGCTGGCTGTGCATGCCTTTCCCCATTCCCATTGGCCCTGTGAGGCATGCTGCCCTCCTTTCTCTGGGATCTTTGAGGAATACACTGCTTCTGTTATTTCATGTGTTTTGTTGTGCTGCCTTCTCTGTGTATCACCAGACCCACATAGCTGAACCTAACTCTCCTCCTGATCAGGACTCTCCTAGAAAGTGGCTATCTTGGTAGGAATAAACTGTATACAGATCAGACAAGAGTCACAAAGGTGTCTGCCAGTATAAACAAATTTTTGTGAAAGGGACACTTGGTCACATGTTGAACACAGGTATTCAACCATCCACCAGGATAAAGTATCCCATGCAAGGTACACTGTAAACATCCATGACCACCTCCCCAGAAGCCCATCAGGGCAGGACTATATAGCCACTCTCCAGAGAGAAACCTTAAGGCCAAATTAGAGGAAAATCACAACATGGCGTCTACACTACTAATCTCTAGGCCACACTGTGAATAGCAACGCCATGTTGATGGGTTAATTGACGTCCCTTTCTCCTTGAGGATCACTTTCCTCTAGCAAAGGGAAAAGGATCTGCTCTGGCTGTACCAGAGGCTTAGGTATAAATGCTTTTCAAGAGATGGTTTCTATAAACATACATGTTTTTCTTTAGTCAGCTTCATCAATGTAGGCATAATTGAGAAATAAAGAAAAGATTAATAATCTGATGTTTAATCATGAAAAGTGTTTACTCCCTAGTTGCCATAAAAGACTAACAAAAAACATAGGTGGATTGATTTTTATTTATATTTGACTAACGATATGTATCCAAAGGTTAGTAATTAAAAAGAACAACACTGCTACCCCACCATCAAAGATAGAGTGTGACACCTAAATTGAAAATATTTATCAGGGCTAATTTAATGTATTCTACAAAGAAAGGCCTGAATCTGTTGGAATAAATAATACAGATGCTCAATTTAAGGAGGAAAACCATTGCATTAATATCTATAATAAAAAATTCATTACCAGGTGGATTTGAACACCATGTATTCCTTATTTAAAAAGACCAGACATTATTCAGCAAACATTTATTCAATGACTACCATGAGTCAGAATGCACGAAAGCACCTGAAACTCAAATAGGAGCCAGGTTCCTAATCTCTAAAAACATGGTAGAAAAAAGATGAAATACAATCCCATGGAAATATTTCTTAAAAAATATCAAGTGCGACAGTAGTAATAATTAGTAATTATAAAGTATGTTACCTTTTAGGACCCTTTGCACATTAGCTCACTAACCCTGTTGAGAGAAAAATAAACTTTAAATTCCTTCTAACAGCAAGAAATATGGGGCCAAAAAATCATATGATTTACTTACAGCAACTAAGAGGGTAACCTGTTAAAAAAAAAAATTATCCAAAACTTGGAAATGGGGGATGGAGCAATATAACCTTTCAATGTAATATAGGCTGTTGTATAAAAGGTTCATCCAAGGATTATTTCATTCTCTGAGTGAACATACCTGTGTTTGACTTTGCTATTTTACTGTTTGATTAGAGTCCAAATCCTGTGAATAACATGTTAACTTAGAGATTTCTATTTGATAGTAATGGTAAATGCAAAGGTTATGGTTTAATTGTTTTGTAAGACATTAGCAATTTGTATTCAACCTTCCACCCATCACCGCTGGCCTCCAAAATGCCTACAAGTAAACAGTTTCTCAAAATGGTCTTTAAAGAAGCTTTTTCATCTTACTGGCTTCCTACTTAATGACTTAGTATATCTATGACAAATATTTATATTTGTACAAGTCACTTTTAACATTTTTGAAAATTATATTTAAAATTCAATAAGAAAAAAGTGTTCTCTGATTAATTTAGCAGCAACTGAATATCCTTTGTATTCTAATAGCATCGTCTGTGATGCTTATCACATATTTAATATAGCCTGATGACTTCTTCTGTGTATAATCTTTCTTCCTAACTAGATTTTAGAATATCATACTTGCTTGCATCCTAAAGAATGCAAACAATGAGTAAATATGGTACATTCTCAATATTTTTTTTTTTTTTTTTGAGACAGTGTCTCACTCTGTTGCCCGGGCTAGAATGCCGTGATGTCCGCCTAGCTCACAGCAACCTCAACTCCTGGGCTCAAGTGATCCTTCTGCCTCAGCCTCCCGAGTAGCTGGGACTACAGGCATGCGCCACCATGCCTGGCCAATTTTTTCTATAGATTTTAAGTTGTAGTTGTCTGACTAATTTCTTTCTGTTTTTAGTAGAGACGGGCCCTCACTCTTGCTCAGGCTGGTCTGATTCTCAGTATTTACCTTGTAAATAAACTGAGTGAAATAGGACATTAATGTGCACAAAGCCAATATGTCCAAATTGCTATTTTCTGAGTACATTTTAGATAATTCTATCAAAATAAAACTGGCTGTAAGGGAACTAGGAGAGAGAAATGGTCAGATTTGCATGTTTCATATATATGTAAGTCTGTATGTCCTGTCTCATTTGAGGAATAACTTTTCAAGGACAAAAAAGACAAAAGTACAAAACAAAAGTTACAAGCACCTATATCAAGGTAGCATATATCAATTAAAATTCAAGTGAAGGAATAAAAAGAAAGTGATTGGCTGAGAATGACAGATGGCTGACACATGTATCTAAATTAAACATTGATCACAGTGAGGGTGCAAGACTTCCTAGGTTTGCCTGTGGCTATATACAGCAGTGATAAGGAAAAGTTAACCAAAAGAAGAAGCAGAAGAATTCTTTCTTTCTTTCTTTCTTTCTTTCTTTCTTTCTTTCTTTCTTTCTTTCTTTCTTCCTTCCTTCCTTCCTTCCTTCCTTTCTTCCTTCCTTTCTTTCTTTCTTCCTTCCTTCCTTCTTTTCTTATTTTCTTTCTTTCTTTCTTTCTTTCTTCCTTCCTTTCTTTCTTCCTTTCTTTCTTTCTTTCTTTCTTCCTTCCTTCCTTTCTTTCTTTCTTTCTTTCTTTCTTTCTTTCTTTCTTTCTTTCTTTCTTTCTTTCTTTTTTTCTTTCTTCCTTCCTTCCTTCCTTCCTTCCTTCCTTCCTTTCTTTCTTATTTTCTTTCTTTCTTTCTTTCTTTCTTTCTTTCTTTCTTTCTTTCTTTCTTCCTTCCTTCCTTCCTTCCTTCTTTCCTTCCTTCCTTTCTTCCTTTCTTCCTTCCTTCTTTTCTTTCTTTCTTTCTTTTCTTTCTTTCTCTGTCTTTCTTTCTTTCTTTCTTTTCTTCCTGTCAAAACTCAAGGTCAAATTATCAGCTTTCTTACAAAGTGAATCAAACTTGTAATAATCAAATTATAATCAAACATATAATAAATCACACCTTAAGT
>CAUYRT010034418.1:0-14138 GCA_963574885.1 Lepilemur ruficaudatus | reverse complement strand
TATAGCAAAAGCAATCCCAGGCAATAAAAACAAAATGGGAGGTATCAACTTACCAGACTTCAAACTATATTACAAGGCTATAGTAATTAAAACAGCTTGTGATTGGCACAAGAACAGGGACATTGACCAGTGGAACAGAACAGAGAACCCAGATATAAAACCATCCTCATATATCCATCTAATCTTTGACAAAGCAGACAAAAGCATTCACTGGGGAAAAGAATCCTTATTCAATAAATGGTGCTGGGAAAACTGGATAGCCACATGTAGAAGGCTGACACAGGATCCACACTGCTCACCTCTCACAAAAATCAACTCACAATAGATAACAGACTTAAACCTAAGACATGAAACCATAAGAATTTTAGAAGAAAATGTTGAAAAAATTTTATAGACATTGGCCTAGGCAAAGAATTTGTGAAGAAGAGCCCAAAGGCAATCACAAAAACAACAAAAATAAAAAAATGGGATCTGATCAAATTAAAAAGCTTCTGCACAGCCAAGGAAACTGTCATTAGAGTGAACAACCTACAATATGGAAGAAAATATTTCCATGCTACACATCTGATAAACGGCTGGTAACTAGAAACTATACAGAACTTAGGAAAATCAACAAGGAAAAAAAGCAAACAACCCCATCAACAAATGGGCAAAGGACATGAACAGAAATTTTCAGAAGAAGACAGACTAAAGGCCAATGAACACATGAAAAATTGCTCAACATCTCTAATCATCAGGAAAATACAAATCAAAACCACAATGAGATATCGCTCAACTCCAGTCAGAATGATTTTTATCAAAAAGTCCCAAAACAACAAATGTTCGTGTGGATACAGAGAGATAGGAACACTCATACACTACTTGTGGGACTGCAAATAGTACAACCTCTATGGAAAGTAACATGGAGATACCTCAAAGAACTAAAAGTAGAGCTACCAGTAATCCCAGTACTATTTACCCAAAAGACCAAAAACCATTCTATCAATATAATAAAGACATCTGCATTTGAGTGTTTATAGCAGCACAATTCACAATTGCAAAGATGTGGAAACAACCCAAGTGCCCATCAGTACATGAGTGGACTAATAAAATGTGGTATATGTATGTCATGGAGTACTACTCAGCCGTAAAAAACAATGGTGAATTAATACCTCTTGTATTCTGGATGGAGCTAGAGCCCATTCTTCTAAGTGAATTATCCCAAGAATGGAAAACAAGCACCACATGTACTCACCACTAAATTGGTAGTAATTGATCAACACTTATATGCACATATGGAAGTAACAGTCATCGGATGTTGGGCAAGTTGGGGGAGGGTAGAGGGGATGAGTAAATTCACACCTAATAGGTGTGGTGTGCACTGCCTGGGGGATGGGCACATTTGTAGCTCTGATTTGGGCAGGGCAAAGGCAATATGTGTAACCAAATTGTAACCCCATAATATTCTGAAATTAAAAAAAATTAAAATATAAACTGTAAAAAAAAAAAAAAAGGAAGCAAATGAATAAAAAATATAGAATGCCAGATTGTCTTGAGTTCTACAGAGAGAAAGCAGCAAAAGAGGGCTGGGTTGGAGTGGAGGTGTAATTTTCAGTGGGTAATCAAATAAGTTCTCAGGAAGGTGAACTTTGAGGAAAGAGTTGACGGAGTGAGGGAAAGAGACACTGGGTGCCTGAGAAAAGAATACTCTAGGCAGAAGGAATAGCAATGCAAAGTGCCTTAGAGGAGATCACGCCTGGATTGCTAGAGGACCTGGGAGGAGGCGATAGCAGTGAGAGTGGAATTAAAGAAACAAGGATTATAGATGAGATTAGAGATGTTCAGAGAGTGGATTGTACAGATTAGGTAAATTCTTATAAACCATTGTAAGTACTCCAGCTTTTAATCAGTGAGGTAGGAAGTCACAGAAAGTTAGGAGCAGAGAAGTGATATGATCTGATTTGTATTTCAAATTAACTACTCTGCTATGTTGAACATATCCACAGGGGATCAAACAAGCTAGTACAATGATTGAGGTGAGGGGTCTGCCAAGGATTAGAATGGTTGGGGTGAGAAGTAGTAAGATTCTGGATAACTTGAAAGCAGAGAAATCTAGATTTGACTGATGGATGGGTGGTCTGGGAGAGAGAGGGGCATCAAATAATGGCTCCTACTCTTGTAGCCTCTGCAACTGGATATAGTTGCCATTTACTGAGTGCACTTGATTTAAGAGTGATGACAAGATTTCCATTTTATACATAATAAATTTGAGATGTATATTAGATTTCTAAGTAGAGACATTATATAGGTAGTTGAACATATTGATTCACGCGTTTACAGCAGAAGTCTGGGCTAGGTAGATTTTATGAGCTATTTGAGTACAGATAATAATATTCACAAAAATATATAGTGTCAGGCATTATTCTATGCCCTTTTACAGATTTTAGCTCATTTAATGTGACAACAGTTCTATGGCATGAGTACCATTATAATCCACATTTTTATAGTCGAGGTAAGAGATAGGTAGAAATAGAAAGGTAGAGATAGATCACTAGCCCAAGGTTATACATCTAACAAAATAGTTGGGCTGAAATTCAAACCCAGACAGTCTGGTGCAAGGATCTCTGTTCTTAGCCATAATACTCGACATGAAATATGATGAGATCACCAATGGGATGGCTGCAAAAGGCTAGGGCAGGTCAATATTGAGAGTATAGAGATGAGCAGAAACAGTAGAGTAAACCACAAAGGCATTGCCAGCAATGTACAAAGAAAACAAGAAATGTACAATATCCTGGAATTGAAGAAAAGGTTTGAGCTTCTAAAGAGGGATCAGTTTTGTCAAATACTGCTGATAATTAAAGTAAAATGAGAACTGAGGTTTTGCCTGGATTCATTAATGTAGCAGATGCTGGTACACTAGATAAGAACAATTATGATGAATGGTGGGGCAAACCTGGTTGGGGTAAGCTCAAAGGAGAGATTGAGGAAAGGAGTCAGGTAGCCCAGTCATCTCCATAGAGGAATTTTTTAGCAGGAGAATCCAAGAAATGATATGTGATCTGGAAGGAAATGAAAGAGATAACAGTAATAATAAATAATTTTTGTGAGCATTAAATGAGATCTGTAATGTTTCGAGCCAGGTCTAAACATGGTAAAACCTCATTAAAGGTGAGTGATCATTAGTATTATTTTGTTATTATAACTCATTCGTGCTTATTCTGTATGTATGTGCATGTGGGTGAAGGATTAATAGAAGATTTGAGAGATGGACATTTGAACTAGTGTATACATAAGAATTTACCACATACCACAAAAAGGACATGGGTGTTCTAGGCAAAGAGAACAGCCTGAGCAGAAGCATGGGGTGAGAATGGGGCTGGAGGCTACTGAATTATCTTCCTGAGATACAGGTCTGCATTAGAAGAAAAAAATGACCAAAAACTTTATAGTTCCACCTTCTCTGGAACAGAGTTCCCCAGAACAGTTTCCCTATTCAAGCATGTTTTGGGAATTGCTGAGTTAGGCAATAAAAAAGTTGTTTCTTTACTAAAAACTTTCTCAGAACTTTGTGAGTATCCATACTTATCCATCAGGGATACATTCCAAGACCCCCAGTGGAGGTATGAAACGACAGATAGTACTGAACCCAATATATACTATACACGAATTTCATTTTCCTTCTTCACAATTTCATGGATAGGTTTGTTCTTACTGTAGAGTTTCACAGCATCAGCATACAATATTTTTTTCCTTACTGAGTGAAGAACTTTCACCTTTTCACTTGAAGAAAGCTTAAAGGAAGCACTTCATGGCTTCTCTTTGGCATATCCAAACTGTTACTGTCACCACTCTTGCAGTTTGGGGCTAATATTAAGTAAAATAAGGATGACTTGAACACAAGCTCTGCAACAGTAGGTCTGATAACCAAACAGGTTATAACTAAGACAGTGTGCACATGCTAGACAAAATGATGATTCACATCTGGGCAGGAGGAAGTGGGATGGTGTGAGATTTTATCACACTACTCAGAATGATGCACAATTTAAAATTTAAGAGTTGTTTATTTCTGGAATTTTCAGTTTAATATATTTGGACCCCTGTTGACCACAGATAACTGAAAACACAGAAAATGAAACTGCAGATAAGGAAGGAATCTTGTATATGACATGCGGCATTTCCAAAACATGCTGGAAAATTTCACAATGCAGCATCAAATTTGAAGAAACATTGACTTAGAGTAAAAAAGACATACATTTCCAGGCTTATTTGGTTCTACCAAAACTTTTGTGTACTTGGCTTGCAGTGTGCCAAAATAGGGTTCAGGAGGCATACAGGTGTGGATTTTAATTCTGGCTCTGTCACTGTGTAATCTTAGGGAAATTTCTTAACTCTCTGTCCCTTAATTTATTCATTTGTAAACACTGAAATAGTAATGTATAATTTCCTCTAAAAGACTATTACACAGATAGTATGTGTAAGGTTCATGTTAATTATTTTAAAAATGCATTTCTTTTGTGGATTCTTACTCACTTAATATCTTTGAAGCCATTCTTTTTCTTTCCTTAGGAAAAATGATGATTGTATGCTCATAAATAATATAGGCACGAGGAAAGGCATATTTTAATTCCAGTTTTTGTTGCAGAAATCTTTTCTCTTAAACACCCTATTTTAGAATACAACTTAATTTATTAGGTCTTTGATGCAATTTCTTAACAATCATTTACCAACATTGCCAAGATTAGCTTACCCCTTCCATTTGTCTTTGAATGCTCCATTTAATCTCCACAGTTCTAGAGGGTGCTGTCAATTATAGTATCCATGACCTCTTATCCAAGGAGAGATGCCAAAACCACATTTGACTGCATTAGTCACATGGGAAAGATAAATAAAAGTGTAGGACAATCAACAGAAAGACAATGGTTGTAAAAGGATTGTAACCAAAATAAAAGAATCCTATGGAAGAAAACAACTCTGCTAATTCATTCTTCAATTTAACAAATAGTTGGTAAGCACTTTTAATGTGTCAAGAACTGTTCTAGGTACTGGAGATACACTGGTTAGCAAAATAGATGTGATTTCCAACTTTATGTGGGGACATACAAGCCTAATGGGAAGACAGATATTAATCATACAACCTCATAAATAAATGAGAAATAACAACTGATATAGTGTCTGGAAGGAAGGAATAGTATGAAATATTATGAAAGAAAAATGGGGAAATCTGAACTTGAATCTTCTGAAGAAGTAAGTAATAGAATGAGAGCTGAAAGAGACATATGTTATTTGGAGGAAAATAAGGCTAAAATACTCTAAAAGAGGAAATGACATGTGAAAAGCCTCCATAGTGAGTTGAAACATGACACATTCAAATGCATAAATGAAGCCAGGTAAGACTGGAGCACAAAGAAGGAGAAATGTAATATTTGACAATTCTAGAAATGCTGGCAGATCTAGGTTCTGGTATTCATCTGAGTAGTTATGGGACATGACTAGGATATTGTAAGCAGGGCATATACTCCCAACATTCATATTTTTCTGTTTTTGCTGTGAATATATGTATCATGAAACTTGATTTGGTATTTTTGTTTATTTTTAAATTTTACACAAGTGGTATCATATGCTAAGTATCATTTTGAAATTGTTTGGTGCACTCAACAGTATGTTTCAGAAATATTTCCATGAAGTTACATATAGATCTCGTTCATTTTATATGCTGTTTAGTACTATATTTTCAGAATATTTTGGAAACTATTAATTGATTACAGGCTTTTTCTCTCATCTGTTAATTTGGTAAATATGTCAATCAATTTTTTACTGCTAAAATATTATTACAGGCTAGGCACAGGGGCTCATGTCTGTAATCCCAGCAGTTTGGGAAGCTGAGACAGAAGGATCACTTGAGCTCAGAAGCCCAAGGTTGCAGGCAGCTGTGTGTGATCAGACCACTGCACTCCAGCCTCGATGACAGAGCAAGATCCTGTCTCAGAGCAAACGAAACAAGACAAACAATAAATTAAATATTATTTTTTTTAGGATAAACTCTATTTGCCGTGTGTATTATTTTTTATTGCACTGTCGGTTGTAGTTTGACAATATTTTATCAAATATCACTTCTATATCCATATTTATAGTAGTATAGTAAAATTTGAATTTCCCAATTGCCCTGATGTGATATAGTTTCAAGATTATGCTCACATTATAAAATTATTTTGAGAACTTTCTCTTTCAAAACATTTTCTCACTAAAAAATTCTTAAAGATTTAATAAAATTCCCTTGTAAAACCTTCTGATCTTGGTGAAGCTCTTCCCCACCAACTTTTTAATTGGAAAATTTTCAAATTGACAGAGAGATCGAAGCATTCTTTCAAAGATCACCAGCAAATGTTTCACCTAGCTTTATCAATTGCTAACATTTGCCGTATTTGTTTTCTCTTACTCTTTCTCACTCTCTGGGTTTCTTTCTCTCCTTAACTATCTGAAAGCATTTTGAAGATATCTGACACTTCTTAGCTATATATTTCAGAATAAATATCTTAAGAAAAAGAGCATTCCCCGACATGACTGTGATACTATTCTAATACCCCAAGAAGACAATAATAATTACATATCATATAATATGGAACTCATATACAATTTTTTTCAACTGTGTATAAAATAAAACTGATTTTGTTTTTGATCCAGGATACAATCAAGGTTCATATATTATTATTGGTTGTATGGCTCTTTAGACTTCTTTAATTTAGCATGACCCCACTGACTTTTTGAGTTCTATCTTTGCCTTTCAAAAAATATAAATTTTAATACAAGTTATTGGCTAGAAAAACATTCATCCCTCCTGGCAATGTGCTGAAAGCTCAATTTAGCTTCCAGTCTCACTAGAGAATGAGACTTGTAACTACTACTAAAAACCCAAGTCCCTTATTGCATTTTTGGCCAAAATGCACAAAAATGGACCAGATTTACCTTATGGACTAAAACAGTAAGAACAAAAAGTAGTAAAGAAATATATCAAACAACAATTTTAAACATTGGATGTCTAGCAACAAAGGATAGTGATCCCTGAGAGAGGGGAAGCAAATAAGTCCTATAACTTCCCCAGATTCCTGCCAGGTGAGAAATTTTAGGCTGTGGCTCAGGGAAAGGGAACTGAGGTGAGGCCTGATTATCTGCTGCAGTTGAGAAGACATGTTCTAAGAGTTCAAGGTGGCCAAAGGGCTAGAGTTCTCAGAGAAAAGTATCTGAAAGGAGAGAATTCCATAGCAAATCTCCATGCAGAGGACCCTCTTTGAATATTCATATGAGCATTAATGAGAAAATGTGTGTGAGGAAACTACCCATTGTGGACCAAAGAACCACCCAAAAGGAAGAGAAAGAACAACCTCCAAAGCTCAAATATGGCCAGGAATCATTTGCATTCCAACTAGACAAAGTGGACAAATATCATAATTCACAGGACATTGAGAAGAGTACGTGGAAGAGTATTAGGATCAAAATTAGTCCTTGAATAAAGGCTGCTTTGGTCTTGATTAACAAAATCTAAAAACAATCCTCAAAAAGAAAGAGTCAAACTGTTTACAAGTAACTTAACTTAGCCTCAGAACAAAACTAAAAAAAATTACACAAAAATAGAAAAATATCCATCATCAAAGACAAAATTCACAGTATATGGCACCTAATAAAAAAAATCACCAGTCATGCAAGGAATCAGAAAAATAAGATGTTCCAAATGTTCAAGAAGGTAGAGGAGTGACTGAGACATAGAAGATATTTTTAAAAGACTCATAGTAAATTCTAGAGATAAAACTACAATTTCTGAAAAGAAAAAAATGCACAAAATTAACCACATATTAGACATTGTGGAAGACAGAGTAGTGAAACTGAAGATACGACAGTAGAAACTATTTAATAGAAAACACAAGAAGAAAAAGAGAGAGCATCATGCAGCTCTAGGAAAACTTCAAACCGCATAATATATGCAAGATGAAGGTCCTTAAAGGATTAGGGGAAGGGAGGAAGAAAAAAAATTTTTTTAATAAACAATTAAAAAGTTTTCAAATTTGGTGAAAGCTACAAAGATAGAGAACCAAAAATTTCAATAAACTCCAAGTACATTAAGGAAATTATACCACAACATAGCATTATAAGGTTTAGAAATGAAATGATAATATTTTAAAAGCAGCCAAAGAAAAAAGACATATCACGTACAGAGAATAAAGAAAAGAATGTCAGCATATTTCTCATCAGAAACAATGGAAGCCAGAAAACAGTGTGGAAACATCTTTAAAGCACTGTAAAACAGAAGTCTGTAGTCAGTGAAAATGTCTTTGAAAAATAAAGACCTTCTCAGACATAGAGAAGATAAAAGACTTTAGCGCCAGCAAGGATCTGATTACAAAATATGTTAAAGCAAGGCCTTCAGAAGGAAAATGATCCCAGATGGAAATGTGAATCTACACCAAGGAATGAAAAGCACTGGAAATGGTAAATATGTAGTTAAATGTAAAGGCATTTTCTATTAATTTTAATCTCTATATAAGAAAATGTACTGTTTAGATCAAAACCAAAACCAATTTACTGTGGGGTTTATAACATATGTAGAAGCAAAATGTATGACAACAGCAGAAATGCTTTTGGGGAAGAGAAGCCTACTATTGCAATGTTCTCATATCACATGTAGAATGCTATAATATTACTTGAAGGTAGATGGTTAAAAATGCATACTATAAATCTTAAAGCAACAATAACAAAATTTTAGCTAATAAGCCAATAATAGAGATAAAACAGATGACAAAAATATTCAAATAATCCAAAATAAGGCAACCCTTCAACTTTACTTTTTGGATCTATGAAAGTGTCACTTTCTAAAAGCAGGTCTAGATTTTTTAAAACTAGCATTACAAGAAGAACAAAGCTAAGAACTGATCTTCATCCACATGTAAAATTGTTTCTCTCCTTGCTAATTTCCATGTGTTGAGATGGCATGTGTCCCTCTACCAGTTTTATAGGAGACACAGGTGCTAACCCAAAATTGGCAGGCTGCATAATCCTGAATTGCAGGAAATCTATTCTCCATGACAGCAGGGTCCTGATGTCATCATGTGCCTTTTAATACCTGAGTGCAAACAGTTTTTTCCTTTTGTTTGAGGACTAAAAAGAGAGGCCAAGCTGAGGAAAATATTAACTAACTGAGAAAATTAAAAGGTGCTTGGTAGCACCTTGGTAGCATAACTCATTAGAGTTATGGCTAAAGATTACAAATAAAGGCAAGAACTCTCTTATAAAAACTGGGCTTTTGATATGTAGAAAAAATAAAACTGGCTTCCTATTTCATATTGATTACACAATTAAAGTGTTTTGATAGGGAAAATAATATAGTTAATGGAAGAAAATAAAGGAGAATATCTTTGTGACCCTAAAATGTGGAAATATTTCTTAAACAACTTACATATAGCACTACATAAAGGTGAAAAACTAATTGATTCATTAGATCAAAATTAAGGATTTCTGGTCAAAGACACAGTCAATGGATAGGGACAAACTGAGGGAAAATAATCACTACATGTAAAACTGACAACAATTTCATATTTATAGTAAAAAATGAACTAAAGCTTTGAATCAGAAATTAAAAGAAAGAAAAACTTTATAGCTAACAAATATGTGGAGACAAATGCAAATGAAAGGAACATTGCACATGCCAAATTGCAAAATTAGAAATTTTAAAACACAAAGTGTTGGCAAGGAAGTGTGGAGACAGGTATATTTATGATGTCTAGGGAGCAGTCTGGCAGTTAAGTGTATATATGCAGCCTGTGATTCAGAGGACCATATGCCTTGGTTTATTCAGGTTCTGGTTCATGATGTTGATACAAGATAATTATTAATAATGTCCCCTTCCATTCTTAAAATTAGTTCAGTGTGAATGATAAGGTATATTTTTGCTCTACTGATGACCCAGCAATTCTACACCTGAGTTTCCTAGGGAAACTCTCACATAGGTCCACAAGAGGTCCGCAAGAATAAATACATCACAATGTTGTTTGTGCTTGTTGGAAACTGGAGGCAACCTGGGTATCCATCTCCAGGGGAATGAACTGTATACCACTTAAAAGATGTAAGCCGTGAAATACTACAAAACAATTAGAAACAATAAAGTGTGTATACACACATATATACACACACATATATGTGCACATACACATACATAGTGGAGATAGAGTTAATTTATAACTATATTGGAGGTAAAGTTACTTTATAATTATATTGGAAAACTCTTATCTTTTTTTCCCAGGCACTTGAGTGTTTGTTTTTGATTCTTGGCCAAGGTAAGGCCAGTGGAATTTATGATGTGTTGAGGACACCCAAGGTCAGTTTTTTTCTTCATGATTACTACTGGTTCACTGGGTTTGGCAAACTTGATTCGTTTATTTGGCGAAAACACACACACACATGCACACACACACACTTCCCTGGCAACTTATCATTTGCTGTAGTTTGGATGTTTGTGTCCCTCTGCAAAAAAATTCAGATGTTGAAATTCTAACCCCTAAGGCGATGGTAGTAGAAAGTGGGGCCTTTGGGAGGTGATTAGATAATGAAGGCTTTGCCCTTATGAACAGGATTAGGGCCCTTATAAAAGAGACCACAAAGTGAGATATCGCCTTCCACCATGTGATGACACAGCTGGAATGTACCATCATCCATCTTCAAGGAAAAAGAGGGCTCCTTCAGACACCAAATCTGCTGGTGGCTTGAGGACTTCCTAACTTCAGAACTGTAAGAAATAAGTTTTTATTGCTTATAAGCTACACAGTTTATGGTATTTTATTACAGTAGCCCAAACAGCCTTTGAGCTCTCCCCAAGATGGTACCGTGCACATAGGATGTCCCTGGACTTCTAATGCTTGCCTACACTCTTTTTCTTTTACTGTACTTTTTAAAAAATTAAATAAAGTCTTAGATGGGTATGTTCTGTGGAGTCTGGTAAGTTCTTTCAAATAGCCAGACTTGGGAAATATTTACATACATTTGGCTACCCTGATGAATGTTATTTGGTAAAACAAGAAACTGAGCAAGATAACACACTATGCATCATAATATGCTCTGCATAAAATAGTAAAAAATAGGCACACATACAACACAGTGTATTTTGCAAGGATACATATACAACCAGGAGTGTGTATGAAACATTAGAGGGAATGTCTATGAGGAGTGGAGAGATACGAATAAGAATCAGCGATCGTAACTATGTAAATACTGAAGACCGTAGTGTGCTGAGGGGTCTGAGTAATGCAACTCTCAGTATCTGATGTTTCAAATTAATTCCTATGGTTTACAGGTCAAAATCTTTCCACTGAGTCTATGATTATAAATTTTATGTCTCTTATACAGCCAGTCACCTCAGTACAGTTTCTATGAGACACGTATTCACTTGTGTCTCTAACTTGCTGATAGCTGAGTATTATACCAGTCAGTCACAAGTGGGTATATGATAAAATTAATTTTGTATTCTGAAAAATTGTTATTCAACTTTAAGGTAAATCAACCAGGCTCAAGCTGTGATAGATTTAGGGATAAATTTGGGAAATTTAGATATACATTTTTAATTGACAGGAATGATTAGAGGCAGAATTGAAAACTGAAATTTGGTATAATTTTTGGTGTTTTTTTTAATTCAAAAACCCTTTCTTCTTCACCAGAGTGCCTTACATAGTTTTAAAAAAACACATAACACTTATGAAATATTCCAGATGGTCTTTCCAGGAAACTTAGAATTTTTTTATTTTTGGCAGAATTCTTTGGAAAATCAACCCAAAATTATTTTAGTTGCTAAAAGGAAATAGATATGATCTTCTATATGGTCTGATTTTTAGTGTGATTTCATCACTTTAGTATCTCTCTCTCTCCCTCTCTTTAATTTTCGAGGTTGCCAAGCACTTTTATATAAAAACAGTCCATTGTGTCTAGAATTAAGAAGAAGCCCCAATATCCACTAAATATGTATCGACAAGTACATTCTGAAAGGTTAAGTCTTAATTCAAGGAGTTATCATAAAATGACATTTGAGAAGACATGTTTTCACAAATTATTAATGTTCACCTTTGCTATGCTTAGCACATGGTAAATGCTCAAAAATAGTAGCTGAAAGAATGCAATTACGAAGGTATGGGGATGTTTAGACAAAATAAGAGAACAACTATTATACCTAATAATTTATTTAAAATATTTTAAGGACTATTATGCTGAAAGATGTTAAATTTTTCTTCCTCTTTTTTTTTTATTGTTTGAGGATCTGGCAGTCAGAGCTCAGATTAATGAGTTGGTAACTCAAGAGAAGCAGAGTATGGTTCAGTGTTAAGAACTCTAATATAATTAGAGCTACTTGGAAATGGAAGGGAAATCTGAGAAGCGAGTGTGCCACCGGTTACTGAAGGGGTGCAAGTGGAAGTCATGTGGTCGCTCAAGAAAGATGCACTAGCGGGGTGGAACACCGGCTGAAAGGCAGAACTAGGCAACCTGTGATCAACAGTGTCATTCTACCCTCTGTTCAAAAGTAATGTGTAAGTCAATGCATCCAGAGAACAGAAGACAATGAATAAATGATCATCAGTTCCTTTTATATTACCTGCTACTCATAAATATTATCCTTTGGTTTGTAATTCCATAATTTTGGCCTATGTTGGTAAATTAATAGCCAAAACAACTTATTTATTTATGAGAAAGATAGAGCCCTTGTCTGGACTTATGCATTCTGAAATATTAACAATATATGTGACTCACCTTGTTGTGACTCACAATGGTTTGAAAGTGCCCATTTTGTTTTAAACACTGGTGATACGGTGTTGATTAGGAAAGACAAAGTTTCTACTCTCTGAGAGCTGAGCTCTGGTGAGAGAAGACAGGTCACAAACAATAAGGAAATGGAAAAATTTCAGAGTGTGATAGGAGAAATGACTGAAGGGAGACAAAAGTAAAAGTAGAGAAATCAGTTAAAAAGCTACTGTAATATTCTAGTTAGAAAATTTTGAATGAAAGAACTCTCATTTCTAAAACTATGACTGACTAGGCAGCCAGAAAAAAAAAATCTTCCTGGTTAATGCACCAAGAACAGGAAGTGTCTAGAAACAAACAAACAAATAAATAAATAGATAAATAAAATTTATAGAAGCCCTTTTGAAGAAAATAATAAAGCTTTATTAAAAGACATTAAAGAAATCCCCCCAAAACTGGAGCAATATAGTATGCTTTTGAATGGAAAGGCTGAGTATATCGAAGATTTGATTTCCCTCCAAAATAGTCAAATAGATTCAATGCAATATTTTAATTAGAGCATTTTTTATAAAAGAAAATTGAAAACTAAATCTAAAATGTATATAAGATAATAAAGGGACAATGATAGATAAGACTTTCTAGAAGAAGCATCAGGTGAAGAAAATTGCCATACAAAACATCAAAGACATTATAAAGCTATAGTTATATAATTCAGTGTAGTATTTGGTATAGGCAGATAGCCAATGGCAAAAACAATTTAAAAATAGACTCACATATGTGTGGAAACTTGATTTGTACACTGTTGGTCACTGGGAAAAAGTGGACTACTTAAGGAATGGTGCTGGGATTTGGATACTCTTTGAAAGGAAAAAATTAAATTCTTACATGTGTCATTTACAAAACTTGTTCTAACAGGTATTAAATATTTAAATGAGAAAGGAAAAACTTTAAAAGCTTTAGAAGACAATATAGGAAAATATCCTTATGCTTCAAAGTTAGGAAAATTTCTCTTAAAGAAGACTCAAGGCCGGACGCGGTGGCTCATGCCTGTAATCCTAGCACTCTGGGAGGCAGAAGGAGGGCAGATGATTTGAGCTCAGGAGTTTGAGACCAGCCTGAGCAAGAGTGAGACCCCGTCTCTACCAAAAATAGAAAGAAATTAATTGGCCAACTAAAGATATATATAGAAAAAAAAAAATGAGCCGGGCATGGTGGCGCATGCCTGTAGTCCCAGTTACTTGGGAGACTGAGGCAGAAGGATCGCTTGAGCCCAGGAGTTTGAGATTGCTGTGAGCTAGGCTGATGCCAAGGCACTCTAGCCTGGGCAGAGTGAGACTCTAAAAGAAGACTCAAAAAGTCCAAATTCAAAAAGAAAACATTGATTAATT
>CAUYRT010034417.1:0-69261 GCA_963574885.1 Lepilemur ruficaudatus | reverse complement strand
TTTAAAACAACAAGTGGAGAGAAACTGTGGAAGGAAGCAAAAGCTTTATATTGTAATACCTTTAATCACACTTTTTTCCTTGCTTTTTTTTCCATTTGCACTGGGCTTTGGTTGACAGTGGCTGCAGTCTTCCACTAAAGGCCACAATTCCTGATGGGTGGCCTTACTACAGCTGCAGGTCTCCCTGGCTCCAGGAGTTGCTCTCTTTTCCTTGTGCCTTCAAGCCTGCTCCTGGTAGCACTTCCCAGTCTCCAGCCCTGGGAGTGGTTGGGGACACGGGGGTGTTAGCAGAGGAGGGAAGGAGAGTTCACCTTTCCTTGTTATTCTCCCTTGACCTCTGCCCACACCTTTGTAAGTCATTCTTTCATTAGTCTCTCTTTTCCACTCTTCCCTTTGTTTGTACGTATTTTATTATAGGCAATTTCGAAGATAGTCAAATAGAGAATAGTATAATGGACGACTACGTACCCACTATCCAGCTTCAAGAGTAATTCTTTCACCCCTTTGGAGTGTGCCATTTGTTTCCTGCGGGGATCTTGGCTGATATAAGGCCTTATACATTTTGACTATTCATTACACAACACCCCTGCCCCCCACCCAACAGGGAACAGCAATTTGACAGACTATTTCTAAAAAGAATTTAATGAACATTAACCCATAGATCAGAATGGCAGAAGTAGCCTTAAACATATTCCCTGCCTATTCAGTGAAACTTTGGGCATCCAAGCTCATCTCAACCTATGCTTTGTGTTATACACAAAGCTGCAAAAAGAGGGCATATTTGTTGACCTCTAAAATCAGTGAATCATATTAATCAACAGCATTTATTCCCACAGATTAATAAGTGCTTTATCTTTTCACTTGTAAGAGAAAAGGAAACACTGGGGAGAGTTATCTTTTCTGTGAGGAGGTCCTCTTTGTGAGAGGATTGATTACATGGTCGTAGATCAGCAACATACTTGTTTTCCACAATTTCATGAAGATAATTTTGTTATTAATGAGATTTGCTAGTAAAGCAGAAAGGTCATAGCCACAAGGAGAGAGTCATTTTTATTATGAGACCCTGGTCTCAGGGTCTTACTGTCTCAGCAAGAAAAAGATTTAATCATCTCAGATTTAGTCTTTTTACTAGTAGACACAATAAAAGCAATATACTATTCTATAAATAAGCATTTGGAATTAGTCTCTTTTTCATCACATCCCATCAGGGATACCACAGAATTGTCCAAATCAATAGGAGGATAAAGAAGGAAGGGGTGGGGAAAGAACTAATACTTATTGAATGCCTTCTTTGTGTTATAAGTACTCTCATGTTTATTATCAATTTAATCCTCATAGTAATCCTAGGAGGTAGATGTTATTATTCCTGTGTTACAGTGGAGGAAAGTGAAGCTCAAGGAGGATAAGTTGCTCCAAGGCCCACAGCTACATGATAATTACAACAGTCACTATTTATGTTTTGCAGTGCTTAAACTCTATGCAAAGCACTTTATATCCACTATGAAATTTAACTCTATGTGGCAAATCACATTATGCCCATAATACAGACGAGGTGAGTTAAGCATCTTGTCCATGGTCAGATAGATAATAACTGGCAGAGTCAGAATTCTGAGTCAATCCTCTCTGACTCACATTCTTGCTATTTTCACTACCCTCTTCTGGCTCCCAAGGGAGATGGGTATGCTATTATGATTTCTTTTTCCATCCTGAACTTCTCTTCCCTTTTACCAATGTCCATTCAATCATTCTTATTTAGAAGATCTTTCTCTTTGATAAAGGACACAAAAGCAAACATGAATTGACAGGTCCTTTGTCATCATATGGCATAGTCAGTCTCAACAGTGGGCCTGTTCTTACTTGTTTTCTTGTCTAATACATAATTTTCTCCTTTCATTGTCTCCAGACATTTTCATACATGCAGTCCTAAAATATTTTAAAAAGCAATACACTCCTCACCACATTTTAAAATCGATGCCTAAAATTTTTATAATAAGGTAAAAGAGTTGCATATATATGTGTGTGTGTATATATACATATATATGTAATTTCCAACACATTATAAATATTAATAATGACATTTTACAGTAAATGGTCACATCATTAGATGATATCTATACAGTAGCATCTAAATAATATAGCAATTTGGTACCCCATTCTACTTTTTAATTTACTTTTATTGTATATATTTATGGTATATAATATGATGTTTTAATATACATATATGTAGTGAAATGATTACTACAGTAAAACAAATTAACATATCCATCACCTCCCATAGTTACTTTTTTTTGTGATTAAGAACACCTAAAATCTACTCTTAGCAAATTTTCAATATACAATATTATTAACTATAGCCCTCATGCTGTTCATTAAATACTTTAAAAATATATATAAGTTCTTCTTTGCCTGTAGGAAATTTTCTTTTGTTCATTTTCTCCTTGAAATTATATTTTCATTCCACTTCCTACTATATTTTTATACTTTAAAGTATTTGGTGAGCAACATACTTGTCTGCAACAAAAATATATAAATAAATGGAAATAATTTTAAATTTCCTGTGACCATTAAGGTTCTGTTAGAAAATTCTACACAATTTCCCAAAAAACATAAATAGATTACAAATACTGATGAATGATTACTAAACATAAAATGCAAAAATGTATTGGAATTTGCAGTTCTCATTGAGGTGGGTAAAGTCTTTTTCCCCTCATGTACACAGGGGTAGATGTGATAGGGTTCAGCATCCATGCTATGGTTTGGTAGGTACAGGTGCTGAGAAACCCTTCAACTAAATAAGTAAATGGGAATGATAGAATTTTGTTATGGCAATGGGACTCAATTCTTTGAATTCTTTTTCAGTTATGTACCAAGAATCACATGGTAATCCATCATCAAGATTGTTGTTAGTGATCACTCATCTGAGGACTTGATTAGGTGCCTTTCCCTTTTGTGGAAAGCAGAGGATTGGAATCCATCTGACTTGCCACGGGATTAATTACCCCATCATTACAGTCATTTGTTTCCCCTTTTTTGAGTGCCCCAGAGGTTTCTACACCCCAGGCAACGCCTGAGTAGATTTGGGATGGGTGTGAGGTATGCCTTTCTATTATCAAGTGATAAAAGAGAGGTGATCATGCAGGCAGATAGGAAAGGGAAGCAGCTGCTGGATGTCTTGACCACAGGGGCTTTCTTGGGTCAATCCACCCCACCCCTGCTTGAAGACTGCTGATCTTTAGCATTTGTTTTTCCAAGGCTTTGCTCCTTTGGCCCTTCAGCACCCTGGTGGCACTGTGGATGAACATTGTAGTGAGTGTCTTACCTTGCTCTATGAGATGGCTCCCCCCACCCCTGCCCCCATCTTTAGTACATATTTTCTTAAACTTTGAGCTCTTTTGAAAGCTCCCTCAGGGCCTTGTAAATAAGACAGCAATGTGAGCACAGATGTTTAACTATCCTGGCCAATTCAGTTTTAAAAAAGGGAGAAAGAAAGATTGAGTACAAATACTCTCAAAGATAGAAAGGAGATTTCAAATTATAGGAAGGGCTCTGTATGGAGGGGCTGGCTATACATGGTGTATCAGGCATATAGGGATTCAGGCCTCTCTCTCACACTCACACAGACATTGACTGGTTGCTTCCATTGAGCATCTATTCCTTGCTTCCCACAGCAAGAGTACCCCCAGCTCATTCTCAATGATGTGGCTTTGGTGATTGATCCCATCTCAGCTCTGGGGGTAAGGCTTGGTTGCTGACCTAGGCCAATCAGTATATCTCATACTCCTGGGTATAGAAATTGAAGAGTTCAAATTAGCAAACAGTTCAATCCAAGAGATTATGCTCATGCATATAAGAATTAAAAAATATATATATATTTTAGCAGATGCTACTAGCAGAGATGCTTTCTTCGCTGCCGGACACGAGTGGGAAGATATGGCCCTGGGAGCCTCTGGGAGCCATCTTACAACCATAACGGTAGATAGAGGTGTCTTAAAAACAGATCCAACAATATTTGTTTCTATTACAATTTCTTTTTCCATTTTGAGCTTCTTAGAGCTCTTGGTAGAACCAAGAAACAGAAAGTAACTGGGCACTGGTGATGGTCATTTGACTAGAATCAACCTCTACCTGATCCAGATAAATCTTCAAATATTCTGTTGGTGACCCAGTGAAATTTCCTTATTGTTTATCAGTTTGAGTTGGATTTGTAGAAAAAATGGTAAATTACATAAAAAGTGAAAATTAATATAATCACCTACTATAATCAAAATATCTCTGCATTTATTTTACTCAATTTTTTTTCCTTCACAGATTGGGACACAGATATACACCGTTTGAAGAATGAATACTATTGCTTAAAAACATTGAAAAGCCAGATCTGTATTCACATCAGGAAAGATTTGGGGTTTTGGCGGGGTCAATATATAGCACCCCTCTTTTCTCTACCTGATCTCCAAAGCCACTGAGATCTAGAGTACAACGTCAGCACTTACTGACGGGGCTGCTGTAGTGATGGCTTATAGGTATCATTGCCATGGGCTCCTTAATGCTTCAGACCTGAGCTGGACGTTGGCCCCCAGCCACAGGCAGTACGGAACCAGCACAGGCTGGTTCTTGTGACACTCCTGACACAAATGAAGACTCCATAGGCAGGCTGACTTCCGGGAGAAGGGAGAAAGGAGGGGTATGGCTTACAGCACCCAGTGTCTTATCTCAACCAGTATGTCAATCCTCTTATCTGGAATGAGATAAGACCAGACAGGGGCTGAGAAGCAAGAAAGTAAATATACAAAAATCTATAATTAGACTTGTGGCAAATACTAGAAAGGAAACAAAGCCTTGTGAGAAAAGAACTGGGTGGAGTTGCTTTCAAAGGAGTAGTCTGGCAAGACTCTGTGAGAGGACATTAAAGCTGAGACCTGAATGAGGAAAAGGAGCCTGCCATTCACCTAGGGGGAGAAGATTAGAAGTGAGAGCATTCCAGGTAGAAAGATCAGTAAATACAAAGTTCCCTATGTGGGGAAGAGTAGGGGTGGGAATGGGTGCACAAGATGAAGCTGGAGACATATGGCAAAGGCTGAACCATGCAGAGCCTTAAGCGATGGTCAGGTGTTTGGATTTCATTTTAAATGCAATGGGGGCTGGTGGTGGCTCATGCCTGTAATCCTAGCACTCTGGGAGGACAAGGCAGGAGGATAGCTTGAGGTCAAGAGTTTGAAACCAGCTGAGCAAGAGCAAGACCGTCTCTACTAAAAATAGAAACAATCAGCTGGGTGACTAAAAATAGAAAAAATTAGCCGGGTGTGATGGCTCATGCCTGTAGTCCCAGCTACTAGGGAGGCTGAGGCAGGAGGATCTCCTGAACCCAGCAGTTTGAGGTTGCTGTAAGCTAGGCTGATACCACAGCACTGTAGTCCAGGCAACAGAGCAAGACTGTCTCAAAAAAAAAAAAAAATGCAACGGGAATTTATTGAACCCATCAAACAGGGATAACATAAACTGATTTGTAGTTTTAAAAGATTGCTTTGGCTGTTCTGAAAACAGCTGGGCAGGTATAAGAGCAGAGGCAGGGAGGTCAGTTGGGAATATATTGCAGTAGTTAAGGTGAGAAAGCATCTGGAGCAGTGGCAGTGGAGGTACACACAAGGTGACCGGTTTGAGACACATTTTTGAGCTAGGCTAGACAAAGTTTGCTGATGGATTAAGTGTGGTTAAATATGGGGAGTAAAGGACATCTAGATTTTTGGCTAGAGTAAAAACACATACTATTTCCTTCGTCCCCCCCTTTCTTCCTTCCTTCTATAAAATAAACTTATAAGAGGCCACTGATTTGAACTGAGTTCCTGCACTAGGCCAGACAGACCAAACTCACCCTGAAGTTCCACACCACCAAGCTGAAACTAAGTTGTTTCTCTGACCTTCAGAGAAATCAGGGGGGAGAGAGAGAGAGAGAGAGAGAGAATAGCCAAATCCCCAACAGGCCAGTTTTAGCCAGCATGATACAGAAGTTGCCTCTGCTTTAACCTTTACAAGGAAAGTAACTTTGAAATGACCAGTCTGCTTTTTGTTCTGTTTCTACTTTCTTCAGCCTATAAAGCCAACCTCCTCTGCCCAGCTCATCAGAGCACTCATTCTATTTTGTAGGTGTTCCCTGATTCTAGAATCACAATAAAAGCCAATTAGATCTTTAAACTATATTTGTTATAATTTTCACTTTTAACTCCTTCCTTCCTTCCTTCCTTTCTTCTTCCCTTCTCCTCCTTCTCTTTTTCTTCTTTGTCTTATGCTTTTTTATTTGGGAAGTGTATATCAATATTTCATGTATAGACATGTTAAATTTGAGATATAAACATGTTAAGTTTGAAATGTATAGTTGAGATTTAACTATATGGATGTATGAATATGGAGTTTAAAGGAGATGTCTGAGTATATGCTTTTGAGAATTATCAGCAGTTAGATGTCATTTAAAGCCATAGGAATGAGCACCTAGGGAGAGGATAGATGAAGAGAAGAGACCCAAGGAATCAGAGGATCTCCAACATTTAGAGATCTGATAGAAGCGAAGGAGCTAGAAAGGTGATTGAGAATGAATAGCCAATTGAGTAGATGGCAAACTAGAGTAGAGCATCATGGAAGTCAAGAGAAGAGTATCTCAAGGAAGGAATGGCCAGTTGTATTTCATATACTGTGGGAGCACTGTAAGATGAAGACAGAGAGGTCTTTTGCATTTTATCCCATGGAAGCCTTAGCTTGCCCTTGACAAGAGCAATTTCAGTAGGGGAAGGAAAGCTAACTGTAGTGTTTTGAAGAATGAATGGGATGGGGAAAGGACAGTCTCATCAGTAAATAGCATTGGGACAACTGAATATGCACATGTAGAAGAATGAAATTAGATCTTTATCTCATACCATATACAAAAATCAACTCAAAGTGGATTAAAGACTTAAATATAAGACCTGGTGCTTCCAGTAAAAATACTAGAAGAAAACATAAGTATGGGCAATGATTTTTTGGGCATGACCCTAAAAGCACAGGCTACAACAGCAAAAGTAAACAAACAATCTAATTGACCATGTTTAGAATTAAATATGAGAAACAAGAGTATTCTATGATTATGGTCATAGATACAATTATTGACATTTGGAATCTGCTTGCTTGGGTAGACCAGATAATTAGAATATCATGTTAAACAGGCTGAGGTTCAAACTTATACGGGACTGAGTGCTTTGCAGAGGGAAAAATTTTCATGGCTGGAAAAAAACTGCATTCTTAACCTGGGCCAGGTATTTCAAAAATATGCTGTTTGGGTCATGAGGGAGCACAGGGAGGGTGTAGAGTGGGTGGGGAGAGAAACATTACAGATGACTTTGTGCAAACTCATCACCAGTGTAGGAAAAAACAACATTAAAACCACTACCCAGTCAGTAACATTATCTTTGTCCTATAGAGAACCAGTACATTTTTTGGTTAACTGTCATCCTCAATAATTTATTGTGCTGTTACATAATATGTTTCCTCAAGGGAACTCAAAAAGCCCTACACACGTTGTTTCATTGTCTTCATAACATTCTGAAGCTGAGAGAAGAAGGGAAGTCGTTCAGATCAAGTAGAAATATAACTCTAGCCACAAAATTTTCTAGTAGCTACATTTTTAAAAAAGTAAAAACAAACAGGTGAAATTAATATTATCTTTTATTTAATATTTATTTTTATTTATCTTGAATATAATTTTAGTGTGTAATGAATATAAACAATTATTTATAAAATCTATTACCATCTTTTGTTTGTACTAAGTCTTTGTGTTTTTTGTTTTTTTTTGAAACACCATCTTGCTCTGTCACCTGTACTAAAGGGCAGTGACATCATCACAGCTCACTGTAACCTCAGACTCCTGAACTCAAATGATCCTCTTGCCTCACCCTCCCAAGTAGCTGGGACTACAGGTGCACACCGCCACACCTGACTAATTTTTCTATTTTTTTGAAGAGACAGAGTCTCGCTCTTGCTCAGGCTGGTCTTGAACTTCTGGCCTTAAGTGATCCTCCTTTCCTCAGCCTCCCAAAGTGCTAGGATTATATGCATGAGCCACCATGCCTGGCCTGTACTAAATCTTTGAAATCCGGTGTGCATTTTATACTTAGAGCACACTTCAGTTCAGCCTGGCCACATTTCATATGCTCAGTAGCCACAGGACAGCACAACTGTAGAGAATAAAAGAAAGGGCGTGGTCACAAAATCCGAAGTCCATACTCTACTGCAAGCTAATATAATGTGAGTCAGAGTTTGCCACTGCCCTGCTGAAAATCCTCCAGAGGTTTCCTGTCACATTTAGAACAGCTAAAATCTTACCTAGAAGGCTGTACATGGAACAGCCCCTGCCTCCCTTATTGATTTCATGGCCTGCAATTTCTCCCTCATTCTGCCCCCACCCCTGGCCTTCTAGTTTGCTGAGTCAAGTTCATTCCTATCTCAAGGTGGTGGCACTTCCTCCTCCTGCAGCTTTGAATGCATCTTCTCATGGCTCAGACCCTGAATTAATTTGGATTTTTGCTGAAATGTCATTTAAGAAAGGCCTGTGATCAAAAACAGCTCTCCTTTCTAGTCACTCTCCAGCTACTTACCCTGCTGTCTTAGTGTTCATTGCACTAAGTACTGAAAGTCACATGTATTTTTTCATTTGTTTACTATCTATCTCCTCTACTACACAGTAAGTTCTTAAGAGGTCAGGGGGGTTTGCATTGTATACTGTTGAATTACCAGCATCTGGCACACAGGAGGCTTGCTGAATGGACGAGTGAATAGCGTCATTTTTGCCAGATTTAGAGGGTATGGAGTTTGCACTCTGGAGTCATACTCCTTAAGGTGACTCCAGCCTGTGTGCTGAGAGCTCTATTCCTTTGAGTAATTGTTGAACCTCTTTTATCTTCAGGTTCTTCATCTGAAAAATGAGGATGTTAATAATATATCTATTTCATAGATGATGTTATTTCGAGGATTAAATGAGATAAATTAGGTAAAGTACTAATATAGTATCTGGCTTATAATAAATTTTTGAGAAAATGTGCTATTATTATCTGTTAAACAGAGATTAGAATGAGTGCTTCTGCTTACATGTCCTCTACCTACCCCAGTGCTCCACCTTGACCTGGCTGTGGTCAAGGTTCCCAGCAGTTCTCTTCTGCCTCTGCATATGATCCATTCCTACCTTAGGTTCCCTTTCGGCACCACTGGCCACGCTGGACCTTCTCTTCCCTGACTCCTGTAGCACAGGGGCTGTCCTGCTACCTCTCTGCCTCACCTCTCACTCCCCTTTGTAGTCTCCTCCTCCTCTGCCCTTGTTTATATTCCTTCAGGCTCTGCCTTTGACACAGATTACTCTTTTTTTTTTGTCGACTTTTTTATTCTGTTAAAATACATATAACATAAAATTTACCATCTTACCATTTTTAAGTGTACAGTTCAGTGGTATTAAATATTCACAATGTTGCACAATCACCACCACCATCTATCTTTATGATGCTTTTCATCTTGTAAAACTGAAACTCGATGCCCATTAAATAATAACTCTCCATTTCCTCCTCCTCCCAGCCCCTGGCAACCACTGTTCTATTGTCTGTCTCTATGATTTTGACTATTCTAAATACCTCATGTAAGTGGAATGATGCAGTATTTGTCTTTTTTGACTGGCTTATTTCACTTAGCATAATGCCTTCAGGGTTCCTCCGTGTTGTAGTGCGTGTCAGAATTTTTAAGGCTGAATAATATTCCATCGTGTATCTATACCACATTTCCCTTATCCATTTATCTGTCAATAGACACTTGCTTCTACATTGTTCTAAAATGTTGCTTCTACATTTTAGCTATGTGAATAAAGCTGCTATAAACATGGGTGTACAAGTACCTCTTTGAGACCCTATTTTCAATTCTTTTGGGCTTATACCTAGACACTGATTATTCTTTACACCTACTCCTGAGCAACCTCATCCACCCTGGACTTCAATTTGCCATTCCTACGCTAATAATTCCCAATCTACATCTCTAGCCCAGCGTTCTCACCTGAGCTCCAGGAACATATCTAGGATGGCCTTATAACTGTTCTGCTTGGGTATCCAATATTGAAATCATTCCATGTCCTCCAAACCTATTCCTCTTTGTTATTTCCTGTCTAAATGAATAGAATCCCCACACGCCCACTGTCCAAACTAGAAAATGCACTGTCAGTCTTGAGTCTTCCCTCTTCCATCCCAAAATGCAATCATAAAATTGTCACAGATCTGTCTATTTCTATGCACCCCTCCTGCCATACCTAAATCCAGGCCAGTATCACTTCCTTTCTGCATTCCAGGCTCCTGGTAACTAATAGCTTCCTATAGACACCTCTGCAACCATTCTTTCCTCCCTCCAATTCTTCTCCATATAGTAACTAGAGTAATTTTAATAAAATGCAAATCTGCTATCAGATGTTCAGAGACTGATTGCTTAGAGCTCCAAGGTGATGGGTAGCTCCCCATTGCCTTTAGAATAAAGACAATTTTTTAGTAATATTTATATATTGTAAAAGTTTTTATACACACACTTGTTTTTTTTTGGTTTTTTTTGAGACAGTCTCCCTTTGTTGCCTGGGCTAGAGTGCCGTGGCATTAGCCTAGCTCACAGCAACCTCAAACTCCTGGGCTCAAGCGATCTTTCTGCCTCAGCCTTCCAAGTAGCTGGGACTACAGGCATGCGCCACCATGCCCGGCTAATTTTTTCTAAAATATTTAGTTGGCAAATTAATTTCTTTCTATTATTAGTAGAGACGGGGTCTCGCTCTTGCTCAGGCTGGCCTTGAACTCCTGACCTTGAGCAATCCACCCGCCTCGACCTCCCAAAGTGCTAGGATTACAGGCGTGAGCCACCGTGCCCGGCCCACATACTTGTTATAATACACAAAACAGCAATCCTACACACATCCTCTCCCATATCACTGTCTGCCATTTCTTACGGTTCAGCTCCCTAGGGGCAAGCACCTTCAACTCTTCTGATTCCTTTAGAATTATCTCTATATCTCTAAATAACATGTTTATATTGCTATTGAACATTTCAGTGACTCCCAACTGTAGAAACCAAGGTTTAGGTCACTTTCACCAAACCCTGCGGTACCCACACACATGCATACCTCATTCCTCATCTTCCCAACATGGTCAGGTTTTAATTATATTGCATTCAGTATTTGCACTGACATGACTTTATGCATTCTATTCACATCTGAGCTGTATAGTATACCATGCTATGGATACTTCTCCTTTCCTGTACAACCTTTTGATTTGCCTGGAGTTAGTAACTGTCTTTTTCCCTCCCCCATAACCTGGTTTCTGTAATGAAGAGGTTGCTTCCCTTTTTGATGTTTGATTGTTGACAGCTTTCAATCCCCACCTCTCTTTCCTGTCTCCCCCACATCTGGGCACCAAGATAAAAAGACCTGTGTGGGCCTTGCCTCTGAAAGCCAATGGGAATTTCAAGCTATACCGTAGCGCATGCTAGGAGAATTCTCCTGCATGCTAACTCTATCCTTTAACAATAATAACAGCCCCAGACTACTCCCAGCTCTTTGTTTACCTTCTCATCAGTCCATGAGCACTTTCCCTGCTGGGAACCTCCAGATTAGTGTACTGAATATATTTTATTCTTATTCACTGGTGAGTGCATTTTGTCATCTGTCTGGACATCTAAATAAATTCCACCTCTGGACAGACTGATCAAAACAGCTTTCTATGTTCTTATTATGACTATATTCCCAAACTGTCTCCACTTGCAGTTTTGTAAATCTTCCCTCAACATGCTTTAAACATCAGTCATTCTATCAATGCCATTATCTTGATGAAATTTCTCCTGGAATCTTCTGCCCTGCTCAAGTCCCACCAGTTTGGTTGACTGGCATCCTTCAGCACTGTTGTCTTAGGATCTCTCTGCATCACCGTCCTGCCTTTCTAATGGACCGGAACCTTGTTTCCTGGATTCCATTTTCTCTTTTCTTGTTTTGGTCGCACACATATTCTGATGGCTTACTGAGAAATGAACCTGTGAGGTAACGTTTTTTTTATCTTTCATGTCTGAAACATCTATGTTCTGCCCTCCCACTTAATTGATAATTTGGCTGAGAATAAAATTCTAGATTGAAAAATATTTTTCTTCTACTATTTTCTAGCATCCAGTGTTGCTGTCCAGAAGTCTAAAGCCATTCTCATACCTGATTCTTTTTAGAATCCTGTTTTTCTTTTCTGAAAGCTTTTAGAATATTCTCTTTGTCCACAAGGCTCTGCAATTTCATAATAATGTGTCTCAGTGTAGGTTTATTTTCATTCATTATTTTGGGAACTCAATAGGTCCTTTCAATTTGGAGAGTCTTGTTCTTTTGTTCCAGGAAATTTTCTTGAATTGTTTCTTTGATAATTTCCTATCTTCTATTTTCTCTATTCTTTCTTTCTGGAACTCCTAGTATTCAGACATTGAACTTCCTGTACTAGTCTGTATGTTTCTCATCTTTTTTACCCCTCTTTTCATCTTTATTTTTTTGTTTTACTTTTTGGGAGATTTCCTCAGCTTTGTATTTTAAACCTTTACCTGATATTTTCTTTTAAACTATGCCATACTTAATATCCAAGAGTTCAGTTTTGGACTCTGACTGCTACTTTAAAAATTTTTTATAGTATCTAGCCCTTATGTGCCTATAATACTATAATCACTACCTTTAAATCTTTAAAGTATTAATAATAGGTTTTTATCCTTTTGTATATTCTTTATTTCGTCCTAGTTGCTTTTCTATATTAGTTTGTTCTAGCCTCTATCTTTCTTATTTAAATATTCCATCAACTGTCCAGAGATCCTTGGCTCTTTGCCTATATCTAGGATGGAGGCACTAAAAAGTTTTGGAAAGCTTGATTTCTATGGTTCAGCCTATCAGCTACGGATTTCACTACAGGACAATCTGTTGGCCAGAACTATGCGAGGGAAGAGAGAAAAGAAGGCTATGGTTCTTGACATTCAGTTATAAACGTTCAGTAGGTTGCTGCTCATCAGCCTTGCCAAGTGCTGGCTTAGGAATCAGCTTTCTTGGGACTGACAAGTCAATTACTATTCAACTATAATTTTTACAGCTTCCAAAATTGTCTTCCTGCTGATCCCTCCTCCATTATCTATGTGTTTGTGGATTTATGCTTTTAAAAAAATCCATTCACCATAGTTTTAGTGGGCTTTCAGGAGGGACGGCAACTAACACGAGTGTTTTCTGACATTTCTAATAGGAATTGAAGCATATGTACCCTTTACTGTTTGATTACGGAAGTGTCTCCCTTTTGGCCTTTGCCAAATTTGCCTGCTTCATCTCATGTCCGCTCTGTACTCCAGCCACCTTTCAGTTTCTTGAATGCACCATGTTCTACTCTTGGCATCTCTTCTCCACAGATGCTGATCCCCCATAAGGAACTTCTGCTTGCTGCCTGACTACCTCTGTGGGTCTTCAGATCTCAGTTTAGGTGTGATTGTGCAGGGTGGACATCTCTGACCCTCAAATTATGGTGAAATCTTCCTGCTGTAAAGATTCATATCGCTCAGTCGTTCCCCTATTTTAAAATGGATCACCTTTTATTGTTAATGGTGGTGTTCACATCATTTTCCTCACCAGCCTGTAAGTCTTGTGCAGGGACTGTGGCCACGTTCCATCTCCTCCCCTGCAGTATATCCAGCTCTTAGCGCAGTGCCTGGGACATAGCAGATGCTCAAAATGTGTTTGATGAATAAACAAATGAAGACAAGTGAAATTATTTGCTTATGATAAGAGAATAGTACTGGCCAGGCGTGGTGGCTCACACCTGTAATCCTAGCACTATGGGAGGCCGAGGCGGGAGGATTACTTAAGGTCAGGATTTTGAGACCAGCCTGAGCAAGAGTGAGACCCTGTCTCTACCAAAAATAGAAAAAATTAGCCAGGTGTGGTGGCATGTACCTGTAGTCTCAGCTACTCAGGAGCCTGAGGCAGGAGGATTGCTTGAGTATAGGAGTTTGAGATTGCTGTGAGCTTCAGATGACATCACTGAACTCTAGCCCTTCTGGGCAACAGAGTGAGACCCTGTCTCCAAAAGAGAAAAAGAAAAAAGAAAAAACAGTACTGAAAACTGATTCTCCCAGTCCTTTCCATTTAATTATATCTGCCATCCCTGTTTTCTTGGTTTGTAATTAAAATAAATCAAATGTACTTGATTAGTTGCCTCCAAATTGGAGAAAGGAGATAATGACCCCTTAAACTTGTAGGTAGGTAGGGCTGGAATAACTTTCTATCTCTTATTTACAGATGAGGAAGCAGAAGATTGGTAATACTATACAGGTTGTGAGAGAAGGTTCTAGAAGCAAGAAATAATATCTTCATCTCCTAGCCCTGTTTTCTTTTTCACTGTTTGAAAGACACCTAGGATGTTATCTCTCCAACCCTATTGTCCTTCATGCTCTGTAAGTACCTCCATGTTGTCCTCTATATCTGACTTTCATCAAATAACTGCCATCATGTTGCTATTACAGGGATGAAATCAGTGATTTTCACTTGGAGGCTTTTCAATTTACACATGGCCCCCTCTTCCTGCCCTAGGATATTCTAGAGTGGTCCTTTGAAAGTGCTCCCCAAGTAATTTTGGTATGACTTACCCTCACAGGTGAGGAACACTGGATTAAATATTAATTATGACCAAACTGCATTTTGTTAATCTATTACTGACATTAGTACTTTTCCTATTTTCCTCAGTTGTGGAAATGGTGGTATAACATGAACCAAATACCAGCTTTAGAACTGTTTAGACCTGTCACTTACCACTTGGGTTTGTTTGTTGCATCTTACTTTCTTATTCTGAAAATTTAAAAACCTATAGAAAGTTGAAAAAAATAATACAATGGAAATTGTATATTCTTCACATAAATCCACCAATTATTACCATTTTTGTCACATTCATTTTCCCCCTCCCTGTGTGTGTACACATACTTACTTAGATTGATATTATACATGTGTATTTTTGTTGTTGAGCCATTTGAAAGCAATCTGCATACATCATGATATTTTATTCATAAATACCTGTCACACCTAAGAAAATTAACTTTAATTCAACATCTAACAGTCAGTATTTTAATTTCTCATTCTCTCAGATGTATTCTATATCTGCATGTTATAAAATACTGTGTGACTTTATTTTATTTAATTTCATTTATAAATCCAGGATTCAGAGTTTGTGGATTATTTCTGATTGCTATATCTCTTCAACTTGTCTTAATCTAGAACAACCTCCTAACCTTTTCTATTTTTTTTTCTTTTTTCCTGAACAAACATGAATATTGATACATTTTGAAAAGCCCAGGTCAGTGATCTTGTAGAAGGACTTGCATTCTGGGTTTGTGTGATTAATCATTAAACATTTTTGTCAAGGCCGGGCGTGGTGGCTCATGCCTATAATCCTAGCACTCTGCGAGGCCGAAGCAGGCGTATCTGTCAAGGTCAGGAGTTCAAAACCAGCCTGAGCAAGAATGAGACCCCGTCTCTACTTAAAATAGAAAGAAATTAATTGGCCAACTAAAAATACATAGAAAAAATTAGCCAGGCGTGGTGGCGCATGCCTATAGTCCCAGCTACTCGGGAGGCTGAGGCAGAAGGATCGCTGGAGCCCAAGAGTCTGAGGTTGCTGTGAGCTAGGCTAATGCCACAACACTCCAGCCCAGGCAACAGAGTGAGACTCTGTCTCAAAAAAAAAAAAAAAATTTTTTTTGTCAAGAATACTACATGGGTGGTGTGGACACCTCTTATTGCCTTACCTCGGGGACAACATGATGTTGGGTTGTCTCCTATTGGTGAGTCTATGTTTAACCACTTGGGTAAGGGCATAACAGGCAATCTCTCCATTGTGAACGTAATCTGTGGAGGATTATTACTGCTATGGACTGAATATTTGCGTTCCCCCAAATTCATATGTTAAAATGTAATACCCAATGCAATAGTGTTAAAAGGGGCCTTTGGTAGATGATTAGATCATAAGGGTGGAGCCTTCATAAACAGGATTACTGCCTTTATGAAGGAGGCCCAAGGGAGCTTGTTGGCTCTTTTCATCATGTGAGAATGAAGCAAGAAGGCACCATCTATGGGAACAGGTGCTCACTAGATACTAAATCTGCTTGTGCCTTGGTCTTAAACTTCTCAGCCTCCAGAATTGTGAAAAATAAATGTTTGCTGTTTATAAACCACACAGTTTATGTTATTTTTGTTAAAGCAGCTCAAATGGACTAAGAAAATTACCATGTGAATATGCTTTACCCAACAACTTTACATTCGGTGATTTATTTGCCTCAATCAGTCATTACTTTGGGGATTGCTAAATTGTGATCTAATTCTGCTACAACTTTTACACTCAAGCAGCTGATTAGTTTTAACACATTAATTTGCTCTTTATGGGCCTTAGTTTTCTTACCTGTAAAATGGGATATAATAAAAGACACCTCAGAGTGCGATGGTGAGATTAGAGGCAATGTCTTTGAGTGCCTTGCCAGTAGCAATGGTTCAACTGATAGTTTAAAAATGTTTAGTTCATTTATAAACACCAAGTAGAATAGAAAAGTGCCTCTTTTTCAAAGCAAGTTGTACATCTTTAAATACCACATTTTCAATTTCTTTCTCCTAAGGTAGGAAAAAGCAAAATACAGTGTTAGAATTTAGGAGTTTTGATCCATCCATTAACCTGATGGAGTTTGGCCAGTCTCTTGAACTTTCTCGGCTTTAGAATAGTTTCTTTCTATACAATAAGGACAATCATGGTTATACCCAAAGTATATCAAAAGAAAAAGAAATGCTATACATTGCGCTATAAAAATGCTTTGTAAAAGAAAATGTCCTGGTAACCAAAAGTGTGTGTCAATCTAAAACTGGAACTTATGTGATGATCTTGGGCACATTCTTTTATCATCTCTAGGCCCATTTCCTTGTGTAACAAAGTGATAATGATAACGTCTCTTTGGGTTAAGATAAAATGAGATCATCAACTCATAGCCTATTATAAAAACCATGATGTATTTCAGTCATATTTTATAATTACAAATAGTAAGTCATTTTAGCTAGAGAATGTTATATGTGCAATGATACTATCAATATGATTATCCTATAGATAATTTTTCTGAAGTACCTGATTAGAATAGACACATGAGTGCAGATGACCGTCAAGGACCTTGGGAGGAAATTTCTGAACTTAATTGTCCCTAACTGGGCTTGTCTGGACTGACCAAAAGGCATAAGGTTTTAGTTCACTAAGATATTAGCTTCACATGCATGTTCAGAGTTCAGTTACAGGACTGGCCCCTGAAGTTTAGTTCTGATGGATGCAACATGATACATTGAAATTGATGATATTCATAAATGAGGGTCTTTAGTTAATGGCACATCTGCACCACACACAAAAGTTACACCAAAGGGTATAATTAAGTGAATTGTATCTTAGATATTTTCTCATATTAGATATTATGATGAGATCTCATCATATCTATGAGATCTAATATCTTATATTAGATATTATGATGACATTATTATGATAAGTATGAGATATTAATATCTCATACTTAGATATTTTCTCATATTAACTTCTATAGTACAAATTATACAACAATGAAAAACATGAATGATATGCCATTATAATAGTTAAACATGGTTTGATGGGAAAGGGGAATTTGCTAGTTTTTCATTGCACAGTTTAACTCTGGTAGTTTGTCTTCTTCAAAATTATTCTGAGCTAATTTATGTTTAGCATCATTTGGATATTTTTGCAACTTCTTTGTTCTTCCTACAGTCATTTGGAAGTAAATCAATTTACTTAGGTCCCTAAGGACTCTTGAACTGTATGATGAAAAAATATAGACTCACCTATCACACAGTAAGGCAAATATAGGTCTTATTCCTGAACAAACCTGGACGTTTGTGTCAGCAGAGAGTGATTTCTGGAAATGTGAAAAGGATCTGAATTAGGAGTGAGTAGGCAATGGATGGCTGATGGAAAGATGACGAGAGATGGGGGAAGCCTCCATCTACTTGAGTTGTGAATACACTGTTTCTGCAACCTTCCATTTTACTCTCCTTTCTGATTCCAATTTCCTCATGTCAAAAAACAAAAACAAAACCCCAAAACTAATGAAACAAAAAGAGGAACCCTGAAGACTGGACACTGTCCAACAGCTAGAACATAAGAGTCGGTGACAAGAATTTGGATTCTATGTATTAATTTCACTGATGACTCACTGAGAACTCAGTATAAGTCACTTAACCTTGTGTTACTTTAGTTCCTGGATGTGTTCAGAAAAGGAGGCTAAATCTGATCCTAAAAATAATTAAATAGGGTGACTATTTAGAGTTCTAAGAGGATATTTAATTATGTAAATTTCCATCACTTTAATAATTATACTCTGACAGTATGTCTTAATCTTTAATTATCTATGCTTTGGCTAAATGCTAAAATTTTACATTAGTAAAGATATCTTCTTTTTTAAACTTCATTTTCCAACTCTATTCTCTAGGTCCTTGGTATCCTTGTTTAATGAATTTCTTTTCTTTAATAACATCTTTCAAACTGTTTGAGGTCAGTAAATCTTCTGCTTTTGCTGATATTTTGGATTCTAATCAAATCCTTTATATTTCATCTTTTTTGGATTAGGATTCTTTCCCTCAAAATCTACTGCCAGTATATCATTAGCCTGCTATTTTTCTTACATGGAAAAGATCCATGATGTTTTATTTTCTAATAATAGCATAATTTATACATATGATTAGAAATAATATATTTTAAATTAAATTTCACATAATTTTTGTCAATGGATCTTTGTCTTTTGTGTATAAATTGCTCTTCATTAATGTATCTATATTTAGTATTTAAGCTGAGAGAGGGGAAATTTCACCAAAGTTAGAATCAAAATTCTGTACATAAGAATGACCCTAGAAGTCATCTAGTTTATCTAGTTCAAGCCCTTCATTTTATAGATAAGAAAAGTAAATCGCTCGCTTGTCTAAGTCTACACAACACTTAGTGATAGAGTAGGGACGAGAACTCATAAGTCCTAGGTCCCCAGCCATTGCTGTTACTATTCCAGGCCTAATACATTTGCATACTTAGATGAATTTAGTTAAGGCCAATCCAGGCTGGGTTCAGCCCCTACATAAACTTACCTCTTTGTATTCAGACACTGCATCTTTAATTCAGGCCCTCCAAAACTATAACCTTGTGGTCCAGAAGTTGAGATGGAGAACTGGCAAAGAGCCATCCCCCCACTGAAAATACATATGCCACACATCTGCTGGAAAATCATCTTTGTTTCCAAGTATAACACATCACTTCTCCGTGGCAGAAATCCATTCTATATTCATTTGACAAATATTTAATTTATGTTCTCTATGAAACAGGCACTGTGCCTTTCGTAGCTTAGGGTCTCTGCCCTCAGGGAACTTGTAATCTAAGTTGAAGGCAAATGTTAAACAAATAACACAAAGAGTCAAATCCTCAAAAATAAGTACACATATCTCGAAAGCATGAAGTTAAACATTTCCTTCTTTGCACTGCAGTTTCTTGCAAAATTTGCCATTTTAATATATAACCAAGAGAGAGAGAAGATAAGCACATAATGGAAAGTTGGTTATTCATAATTACCCAGCTTCATTTGGTTCATGACTAATAACTATTTCCCCTGCCAGGTATGCTGCTGTAATTAGATGACCTTTTTACTATTATAAAAGTAATGCATCCTTTGGGTAAAATATTCAAACAATACCTAAAGGTATAAAGTATAAAATGAAAAGTTCTTTTTTCCAGAAATTTTCTGTGCACACAGAAACATATATATGTGTATATATTTCTTCCACAAATGGTTTAACATTAAACATGCTTTTTTCCCATTTACCCTAGACATATTTATACATCAGAACATACCGATCTATCTCATTTTATAAAATGGCTGCATACTATACTTTTGTATGTTTTCACTATACTTTGTTTAAGAAGTTGAATACTTTTTTAAGGTAAGAAAAAGTTGGGAGGTGAAATAAAGACATATTTAACACATCATATATTTGAAACAGCTATTGTCAGAGTGAATAATAGCACAGCCACAGACATATAGTAGTCAAAGCATAGTAAATTAATGAATGTTTCTTCACCTTTGTTGACTAAGAGAACCCATCAGTGTTTTGATTGGTTGCTTTTGTATTTTCACTTATAACTGTTGATAACTTTCTCCTTAGCTAACCTGAGGAAGTAGTAAAAGTCAAACTTTTTCCTGTATGAGGCCATACTCGGTGCTGTCTGTCATTACCTAGATATGGCAGCCAGGATCCAACAGCCTTGCGTTTTAACTCATACCGACTTTCCTGAGGAATTCCCAGCCTTCCTCTGCTCCTCACTTGGCTTGACTTCCTGTCTTTTATCGGTGGCAATCTACCACGAACCTATAATGTACTCAGTGCAGGGCAGAACAAATCAGTGTTTTACCTCACAATTTAAGGAAGGCAGGGGGCAAGTTTTTGTTTCAAGATAAAAATCTTTTAACAAAACATAAACTCCCCAAAACTTCCTTTAAGCCAAACAGCATTGTCACACTCTCAGAGCTCTTATTACTTACACAGCCAGATGACTCAAGATTACTAACATTTCTATTCACAAGGAGTTGGCTGGCCCCAAATCAACACATTCAAGCCCTCCCCCACCTTCCTTCTTTCTCCCCTGGGAGAGTGAAGTTTGGAGCTCTCACCACACTTCATTTGAATGAAGATGATGTGTATCTGCTGCTGGAACCGTTTATCCTGGAATTTTATAAAACCTCCCCCATTCCTTTTCAAAGTTCATTTTTTGAGGTGGGGGAAAAGGAGGGCAGAATCTTTTTAGTCTTTAAGTCTTCCAGTTCAGAAATATGTTGTAAAAATGCATAAATAGACTAAGGACTGCGTTTGCTATTTACTGCAGAACGGCGTATTCATATCAGAAATCGCCTACATTTGTCACCCAGATCAGAGACAGACACGAGAGAAACAACAGGAGCCCTGCCTTCCAGGAGGTTATAGTTGAAGCTTCCGCTTCTGCACTTGACCTCAAAACAAAAAAACCCAAATGAACAAAAAAATGGGCCCACCTTTCCCTCTGGATCTTTCACTTCACAGCCTTCTCGGCAAATTTTTTTTTTTTGCTGCTTTTTTCCCTCTTCCAGTCCTCTGTGATCGACAAAATTTTTAAAAAAGTCACCCCTAAACCTGAACGCATCTCCAAGGCCTTCCCCCCCGTCCGGGCGGCGGTCGTGGCGGCCGCCCTCCACCCAACTCCGCGCCTTTTCCACACGCGCTCGTGCCAAGGAGAAAACCGCCCAAACGGTCGGGACTGGGCCCGTTTCCTTTCGGTAGCCTCCCGACGGCCTAAGGTGCGGTCCCCAGACGCGGCCCACTCCCCGCCCTGCCTGTTCGCGGCCTTCCGCGGGCCGCGGTCCCCGAGCGCGCGGGCGGGGCGGGCAGGGTCCGGGGACCGCAGGGCGGCCGAGAGGGGGCGCCACCAGGGCGCGAGCCGGCCCGGGAGGGCTGCCGAGGACGCGGGCTCCGAGCGTGGAGCCGCGGTCGTCCCAGGGTCCCTCGGCCGGGGCCGTCGCCGAGGGGAAGGCGGGGCGGCGGCGGCGGGAGGAGGCGGTGGGGTTGGCGGCTCCGCGCCGCGGCTCTTTCTGTGCGGCGTCCGCACCTCGGGGCTGAGAACTTCTCCCCACCGGCCCGCCTCGCACACTCGGCGACTCGCGGCTCCCGCACCTTGTCCCCAGCCCGCCCCCGCCTCCTGCTCCGGCCGCACCCCCCCCCCTGCCGGCCGCGCTCCTCTCGGTTACAAAGGAGGGAAAATGAGCTGGGCGGCGGCGGCGCGGCGCGGGGCCACCACGGCGGCGGTGAGCGCTGCTGCCCCCGGCACCACGTAAAACGCCCCCGCCCGCCCAGCCGCGGCCCAGGCCGGAGCGGAGCCCGCCGCCCGCCGCCCGTCTCCTCAGCCCTGCGCGTCGCCTCCCGGCCCGGGGAGGTGGAGGAGGAGGAGGAGGAGGCGCCGCCTTCCCCGCGGCGCGCGCCCTCGCCGTTGTCTGCGCTCCGCTCTGGACCAGTTTGGGGAAGTTGCCGGGGCCCCGCGTCGCCCAGATGTGCGACCTCATTGAGCCGCAGCCGGCCGAGAAGATCGGCAAGATGAAGAAGTTGCGGAGAACTTTGTCGGAGAGTTTCAGCCGCATTGGTGAGTAGCGGGCTGGCCCCCGCTCCCCAGCGCCCGCGCCCTCGGCCCCGCGCGCCCGCCGCGCTCTTGGCGCTAGCCGTGCAGCTGCCACCCGCTGCTGGCGTGGGGTGCGCTGCGGACGGGGGATGAGTGAACAGTGCTGGCCATCTCGGGGCTGAGGGAGGGCGAAGACAAAAGGAGAGAGACCTCTTTCCCCCGCCCCCCGAGACCTGGGGGCTCATTTGTGGACTGTCTCAAGCGTACAATTTGGGTCCCCCCTTTCCGACACTAGTGCTAGCTCTTTTCGCGCCCGTGGGGCACGGGCGAGGGGACACCTCTGTCCTCACCGCACGCGGGGCTGTGGGGCCGCTTGGGTCACTTGTTTTTTTTTGTACGCAGGCTTTGGTATTGGGTGTGTAGCCAGTAATTTAGCTTTGGAAATTGGTGAAACGTTGGACTGTGCCCTGGTATTGTTTAACGTATCCAACCTAAAGGGAAGTGGGACAGTTACCTTGGGACCTATTGTTCGGTACTTCGGGTCCTAGAAAGCGAAATTTGGGTGTTCAGTCTCGAGGTCTCTGAATCTTCCTGCTGCTGGAGAGAAATGAGCTCTGTGAAGTGGTCTGGACATTGAGGAATAAGTCTTCTGAACTTCATTTACTAGAGCTCAGAAGCTATTGTCTTTAAACCAACCAACAGAGCAACAAAAACCGACCGAGGAATGTTTAGGGCACTTCAGAATAAATTCATGTCACAGGCTATAACAGGGTGACAGCAGTGTCACGTGGAATGGGTTTGTTAGATTTTGAGTGTTGGACATAGAAAACGCCTTTTAACCTGAACAGGTAGCTGCCTCCCCTACTGTCATAAACTTTCCTTGATGGAGGTAACTGCGCTCAGCAAGAGAATGCTACAGGCACACGAAAAAATTACCCCTCGCGTCCCCAGAAGCCTTGTAGCCTTTGTTTCACTTGTTTAACATGTCATCCATGTTAATGAAGGTGTTAATGGAAATTAAGCATAAAGGTGCTTCATTCCTTAAAATAAAACCCCGGCGAACACATGAGTGTTATAGTCATCTTTCCACTCATTCATTGTAAAATAGCAAACTTTCTTCAAGTGAGAGAAAACAATGGATCAAAATTTAGCCGAGTTATTTTTGTTGTCTTTTGACTTAAAGTTTTGTGTTGGTATACGCAATCTTTTGCAAGATGACTGGGCAGTTATAGTGTGAAACCAGTCTTTAGTCCTGGTTTTACTTGTTGCATGTATTGGATATTTGCAATTTCACTCTTCAGAGTTAGGATGCATGTGGGGAGTTCCTGAATTCACATGAAGTTTGAAGCCAAGAAGAATGTGAAAGAGCAAGGTGTTGAGCCATTTGCATTATTAAGGAGGGTGTTTCAGCTCTGACCCAAACCTTCACAGAGGCGCGTTCTGGAAGTCCATTAAGCCCTGTTCTAAAACACATTAACTATATATTTACTAATGCTAATGATTCTTTTGGAGCGCCTCCAGTTTTGTGTTAAATAATTCATTAAAATTGAGTCTCAGCAAGAAACCAAAGATGTTAATATAAAAATTCCTTATGTTTAAATAATTTCAAGGTTTTGATCAACAATCAGTAAAATGTGGATTAAGTACAATGCTGGCAAATGGGGTATTATAGTTAATTGGATTTCCTAACTGACTGAGATTTGGTGATGTGAAACTCCTTTTCAGTCCAACTCTTGTTAAAATGTCTTCTAAGATCTAGTGAATTTTATATCATCCCTTTAGGAAATACAGTGCAGTGAACATAACTGATTATTTCTTGTGTTGATGGAAGGTCATGATTCTGAACAGCAAATGTCATCATGGAATACTGTAAAGGAGATATTGAAGTTTTAAGTGATTATAGTTGTATACTAAGCCCAGGACATTCATTAGGAATAGCATTACAGAAAATAAGTCTTTTGTGTCCATTTGCTTTCTTGATGTCTTATACTTTATTTGTAAAATTAAAAACAGTGAAATCATTCTGTTTAAGGATTTTTAAGGCGCTAGAGGCTGTTGAATTGAGGCTTTGCCAGGGGATTATACAGTGTAGGAGTTAAGGATGTGATCTGTGAGTGAGACAGACTGGGGATTCCTGGTGTTGCCATGCCCAGCTGAGTGACCTTGGACAGGTCCCTCAACTTCTTTGAGCATCAGTTTTTCATGTACAACTCAGTTCTGTTGTTGGCACTTAGTGAAATAATGCATAGGATATCCTGTGTGGCACATAATAAAGACTCAGTAAACGTTTGAGTTTTGTTATCATTATTATCATTACTAGGAATTGCATCATACTGACATAACTGATCTTAAATGTAGAAAGCAAGAGAAGGAGGAAGCAGTGGCCACTAATTTTGTAGTATAGCTAGCCTGAAAACAGGATGTAATTTGGAGTTAGGGAGGCCTGAGTTTGAACCCCATTTTCCCAGCTTGCTGTATGCCTTTGGTAAAATTTCCCTAAAGCCCAGCGTTCTCACCTGTAAATATTCATAAGTTTGTGAAGATTAAATCAGATAAAGTTCACAAAATATCTAGTACAATGTCTATTCCATGGTGAAGATCAATACTGGAGATTGTTACTATTCCTTGCAATGTCTCTGTTTATCCCCTAGCATCCCTCTTTCTTCATTGGTACTTCATGAGGAGATCATGGAGTGAATGGTTTATTCCTGTGGAATAATGCAACACTGCAGTGTATTCATTCCCTTTAAGCAATCTAAGATGGCTTTTGAAATAAACATACTGACTCTATTGTGCTTTTTTAGTATGATTCTAAAGTGTAGCTTGTTATATGGTAAAATGTACAATATCATTGTTTAGCCATAAGAAATTACTAATTATTCATCTACAAAAAATGAGGACAATGTTTGAAAGTAGATGATAGCCAATCAGTGTTTTTCGTTAATAATAATACTTCAGAATACATAAAAGTAGCAATGCTAATGCTTAATTTATTTACATGTCAGAAATCATGCTTTTTCACTGTCCACCCCAATACAACTGATCTGAGATTACTGCATTATAAAAGGTGTAATAAAACACATTGGCTTTCAAGCTATAGTGCTCTAATTTACGACATCTGCCAGGGAGTGACTATAATATAGCTATGGTTCTTTTGTAAGATGTGTGTAATTGAATTTAAAGTCACCCATCAATTTCAGTAGTATTTATGGTTTTCTACTAAATAGTGTTAGTGTGGTCGCTTATTTAGGAATTACTATAGTTATCTCACTTTTTTGAAAAATGTAGGCTAACAAAGGCAAATGGGAGCTTAATTGTTGAATAGTTTAAATATACTAAAATCGATTTCCTCTTTTCTGTTTTCGCTTTTTTTTTTTTTATCATTTTTGAATGTTAGCCTAGAAGGAGAAAGGTTTTGTGTAATATCTGATGTATGATTAAGGTCAAACTAACATTTCTTGGTATTCCTTTGAATGCATTCCTTCACACTTACTTGGGTTATCTCCTAGAGAAAGAAAGTTTATACTTTGTGATACTTGAGATGTACCCTGTGTATACTATTTCTTTAAAGGATGTGGTTTGTGAGATAATTGAATAAAAGGAAGAGGCTGTTATTACACTGAATTTTTGTGTTTGTTACCTTGTACTGTAAGTGTGTAATTCTAGAGTCCAGTTGTCATTTGTTGAATTCATTCTGTCAGAAAAGAGAAATTTAAGGTTAAAGGTTTGGACACAAAATTTAACTATTGTACTGTATTCTCCAATGTAATTTCAAAAGATTTTAATTTGAAAACTACAAAATGGAATTTATACCTGTGATCTTTTTATAAGAGAAAACAGCATATGATTTTCATATGCCATACTAAAGTATTTCTCAAAATGTAAGATGCTGTCCTTTTGCCATTGAGGTATAGGACTCATTAATTCAACAAATAATCAGCTAGTACTTCCCCTGTGCTAGATATTGTGCTGACACCCGGATTTAGCAACCAATGTGACTTGTCCCTATCCTCAAGGATTTTAGAGGAAGACAGGCAATGAATGGGCATTGACAATATAAAGTGACAGATTCTACCGTGAAGATTAGCGAAATTTGTGTTGGAGAACACAGGAGGAGCACCATTTTCATTTTAGTGAGATTTTGCAAAGCTTTCTAGTGGAAGCACTGTCTGAGCAGAGAACTGAATAGAATATTTGCTAATCTTAAATAGTTTACTGTATGCCCCTTTGTTAATCCAGAATAATGCAATATGTATATTATTCCGTGAAATCCTTGGAGATAATTGTGGATTTACATTTACATGAATGATTAATAACAGTCAAAGAATGTAATCAATAATGTTTGTTTAGGTCAAAATTTACTCATCCATGACGCGATAAATATCTGGCAAAGACAACTTTAATTAGTCTTTGTTGCCACTGTTAACTGCTATTCAGGGCAAGGATTCAATATTAAGAAGAGACAAGATTCGATATTTATTTATTTATTTGAGACAGAGTCTTGCTCTGTTGTCCAGGCTAGAGTGCCATGGCATCAGCCTAGCTCACAGCAACCTCAAAGTCCTAGGCTCAAGCACTCCTTCTGCCTCAGCCTCCTGAGTAGCTGGGACGCCTGGCTAATTTTTTCTATATAGATTTTTAGTTGTCCAGCTATTTTCTTTCTATTTTTAGTAGAAACGGGGTCTTGATCTTGCTCAGGCTGGCCTCAAACTCCTGACCTTGAGCCATCCTCCTGCCTCGGCCTCCCAGAGTGCTAGGATTACAGGCATGAGCCACCTCGCCTGGCCTGGATTCAATATTTAGAAGAAGTCTTGTAAGGTGTCTCTCTAGCAATGAAAGATTTCAATGAAGTAATGGTCTTCTATGATAATCTGAGCTTGAGGGTTTTGGGCAGAGGAGAAAATCTGTCTTCTTGTTCCTTATATGTTAGCAAATATACTTAATTTCTTCTATTTCCTCCTGCTCTTGCTATCTCTAGACTCTACCTCTTTATCCAGCATGTTGAGGGGTTTGTCAGGACTTAGGAGATAAGAAGGAAATGATCTAATCTGAATGTTCATGACTTTCTAGTTTTCTTCTCTCTTCATTTCTCAACTTGAGGGTCTTTCTTCCATGTTTGGAATCCCCTAAGGGATGGTATCAACTGTAGTTCTTACTGGATGCTTTGCTTAAGAAAATACATGGCTAAATTTCCAGAATTTTCATAATGTTCAAAATAAAATATATTTAAAAGTTTGTGCTGTGAATTGTAAGCTTGCTGCTGTGGCTTTGCATCTTACATGGATGGCAATCACACAGTGTGTGTTCCATTGATCTTTGTTGAGTGAGCTAGGTATGAGGCTGTATGGTAATTTGCTTGTGTGTGACTTTGTATTTGAAATCAATGAGGTATGAATTTATTTTTCCAAAAAATTTAGTTTTTCAAGTAGTGCAACTTGTTTATATTTAGAAATGTATTGCTAATATTTTCTTAAGGACTCAGTCAGTAGTCAAGTATGTCAATTAAAGGACACACCTTAGGTTGAGAAAGTAGGGATTATTTTTGACTGGTATTTAAAGATAGCCTTGTAGATAAGAAGTTAAATTCTAGTGAAAATGTAGCCATTAGGAATGTCTAGGATCTTATATCTTTCTATCAAAATAGGTTATTTTAGTTTTAATGTAAGTTAAGTCAAATACATAATAAAACATGTTCAAGTAATTAAAAGCAAGACAAGCCACTTGAGAGTGAGACAAAAGACCTTATTTTCCATTCAGAAGAAATTATCGAATAAAGAAAGTAGAGAAATCTATTATAGATCAGTTTCTTTCTTTCTTTTTTTTTTTTTAGGCAGAGTCTCACTCTCTTGCATGGGCTAGAGTGCTGTGGCATCAACCTCGCTCACAGCAACCGCAAACTCCCGGGCTCAAGCGATCCTCCTGCCTCAGCCTCCCAGGTAGCTGGGACTACAGAAATGTGCTACCATGCCTGGCTAATTTTTTCTATTTTTAGTTGTTTGGCTAATTTCTTTCTATTTTTAGTAGAGATGGGGTCTCGCTCTTGCTCAGGCCGGTCTCCAACTCCTGAGCTCAAGCAATCCTACTGCCTTGGCCTCCCAGAGTGCTAGGATTATAGGCGTGAGCCACCAGCCTATAGATCAGTTTCTTTGGCAAAAGGGAGAGAAGAAGAAACTTTTAGAAATGTTTTATCTCCCTCAGCCTTGCCACATTCCCCTTAAATCACCACCACAATCACATCCTTCTTGGTGTTTTTGAGAAGACACTTATTATATGAAACAGACAAAATAACCTTTTTGAATGGATGGAGTATATATTGTAACCTTTTATGTGATAACTTCAGTTTAGGCACATTACTTTTTTCAGCACTTAATTGTCAAAATAATTTGCCTTTCTTTTCTCTTGTCAGAACAAAGCTCTCCAAGTGCTTCTATCCAAACTAAAACTATCTGGTATAGATCAGTAAACACCTAGGCACAGCTCTGTAAATTTGAAACATTCTCCAACTAGTAGTTTCAGATAAATTAGCTATTTCATGCATTCTCCTTAATAGGAAACATTCTAAGTAATGTGAAATTTAAGGAAGTAGATGTGTTTGCCAGCTGTAGGTTAGATTCGTCTCTTTTTCTTTAGAGTGATAAAATTCCAGTTCTGAAGCTATGTACAATCATGTGCTGGATAATGATATTTTGGTCAACCACGAACCACGTATAATATGTAGTCCCAATAAGATTATAATACTGTGTTTTTGCTATACCTTTTCTATGATTAGGTATGTTTAGATACACAAATACTTACTATTGTGTTACAGTTGCCCGCAGTGTTCAGTACAGTAACATGCCATATAGGTTTGTAGCCGAGGAGCAATAGGCTATACCGCCTAGCCAAGGTGTATGGTAGTATATACTGTCTAGATTTGTGTAAGTTCAATGACAAAATCACCTAATGACACATTTCTCAGAACTTATTCCTTTTGTCAAGCCACACATGACTGTATATTTAAAATAAATTTAAAGTGTTTGCTGATTCCTATAAGATATTCTGCAGTATTGTTTTCTTTGGAAATATTTTGTTATAAAATTTATCATGTTGAAATGTTTGAGTTGTGTCTCTTACTCTGCAATGCTTATTTTACACGCTTGGTTTTTCATTACTGTACTTACACTTCTCTTGCCGTGAAAATGTCTTTCAGGGCACTATCATCCTAACAATTGGTTTGGGAGGTCTATACACCACATATGATGATATATGCATGCTCAAAAACCAGAAGTTTAAGGGGAAATTTCTTTAAGGTTACTTTGTGATTCTTTTGTACTTTCATTAAAACACACTTTCACTAAAGAAGAGATAGGGACAAGATATGCATGCTTCTTTTCCATATTTGGGAGGATAGTTCCATTTACATATTTATGAAAAATGTCTCACAAAGATGCATGCTGTGCAATTCTCTCCTTTTCATTTGCAGTTTTCCTATTTGTATCATAACATTGTTATGCGGGTTGGGGTACAGTTTACTTTCTGAAATGAAAACACCATACTGCTTTGTTTATTTCTGTTTTCTAGAACTTAGATACTTGGTCTCTTTGGGATGTTTTCCAATAACTGTTTCCTTTCCCTTTTTATTTTATAGCTTTGAAGAAAGACGACACCACCTTTGATGAGGTAGGTTAAATTTCTTTATCTAGTGTTAGATGTATTTAATTACTGCCAGGTAAAATCAATAGGTGCCAACTTCACATTTAGAAACAAACAAACAAAAAGGCTTAAAAAACCAATGAACAAGAGATGACATCTGTTTATTTAGTTACATTATATTATTCTCCAATTTGTTCAAGTGAATTTTGGTAGCAATCAACAGAATCGTGTCTTTAAATTAATAAACAAACAAATTAAAGGATACACGCAGGCCTTTGTGTTGTTACCGTCTTGCTGGTGGTTGTGCTTGGGAAGCCCAGCGTGACGTGCATGCGTAGGGCAAGTCTGGAGCTGTTGGTGAACTGGGCACCAGGGCTTCCTTACAGACCGTGGCCGAATCAGGCTGTGATGTGGTGTTGACGCCACATATTGTCTGGCCGTCTCCCAAAGGAGGAGCTGACTTTTCCTGTTCTAGTTTTCCTATTCTTTGTACATCAGATCTGTCTCTATCTACTTGCTACAAAGTAGTAAGAAAGCCTTTTCAAGTAAGGCAGAGGGTTTATATGTAATTAATACTATCCTGAATGTAATTATTAAATTATACTTTTTTCTGAGTTTTTGTAGTATACATGAGAATCACCAGAGCAATAATGGGTGCTTACAAAATGTTTTCAGAGTGCTATAGAGTGAAGTGTTTCATTGTAACCACCCAAAGCCACAGTCATTGACCTGTGTTGTAAATTGGGCCACATGTGTATATATGTTGGATGTATTTATATATGAATACAGATCTATCTATGTGATGTGCTTATCCACAGCCTAATGAAGGCATAGATTAGTTTTGTTTGGTTGGTTGTTTTAACAGTTACAGGTTCCAAGAAATATGCTACCTGTCCTCTCTCTGCTGCAATGCTTCAGTGAGGAAAGGTTATTTGTGCTCATGGAAAGTCTGCTTGGCCATGTGGCTGGCTGTGGTGCACGGCAGGTCCACTCAGGGAGAACCTGCCCCAGGCCGGGATTTCTGGATGGGGCCAGCATCATTTGGCTGTCACGGTCTGCTGCTTCATCTGCTGCACCTGTTCTTTTTTTTCCTGGGCTCTTTCTACAAGCTGTGTGTCCCTGGACTCCAAAGCAACTTCCCCTGCCAGAATTCCTGTAACATCCTCTAAAACTTAATTCTCCCAGACCTGAAGCAATAGAGGAATTTTTTTCTTCCCCATTCATAGTTGGTAATAATGGTGTTTTCCTCCAAACCTGTATTTCTGGAATTTCTGCAGAGTTGTCAACTGAGATGTTTTCAGAGGGTATTTTCTTTCTTCTTAGGAGAAATCAATGTGAAAATATTGGGCACCTTATCTCTCTTTATAAAGAAAGGTTATCCCTTTAATTATGGAGGTAATTTAAGCTTACATAAAAAAAGAGGGGGTCAGGTGGGGTGAGGATGAAAATGTAAATAAACACATTAAAAAAAAAGAAAAATAGGAAAAAGAGAAAGAAAAATCTCCTGAGTCCTGGTACCCAGATACAAACAGTGTTGAATGTTCTTGTTTACTTCCCCATGTTTTAACAAACATGCCCATTATAGTCTACTTTTTCCTTTTAACCCATAATATGATATTTCTCCATATTTTTACAAACTCTTCCTAATCATTATTTGGACTTTTAAAAGCCTCTTTTCTTGTTTAAACATCATTGTTGATGATTGTATATTATTCAGTCACGTGGCTATACCATTAGTTAAAAAAAAAAGCCTGAGACGGGAGCCCAGGTGAAGGTTAAGGATGTGTAGGGTTAAGAATGTATCAAACCAAATGTAACTACCGCCTCTACCTCTTATTCTGAAACCTCTGCATAGTGAAAGGTCTGGATTTTGTAATTTGGGGCAAAATCATCCTTAGCTTTTACAAAGTGTTTTTCTTCCTCTGTGCCATAGGAGATTGGTTAAATACTGTAAATTAGAAAGTAAATCACAGAATGGTAGACCTGGAGGATCCATTGGAAATCGTCATTCCCCACTGCATCCTTTCAGTGATGAAGAAATTGAGATCCAGAAGGGCCAGGTAGTTTCCAGCTAATCGGGGAAAGACTTAGGGCCAGGAGCCTAGGAGATAACAGTAATGAAGGCATGCCTGCGTATGAACCCTGATTTAGCCACCTAAATAAATAAAGTGTGAATAAATAAATCTGATTTATTTATTCTTTACCTTTCGTAAAATAGAGACAATAATAGTATCTTTCTCTTGAGGTAATTTAGAGGATTAAATAAGCAAATCTTTAAAAAGGTTCCAGAATGATGGCTGACATACATGTATAATAAATGTCTTATAATTGGTATTATCGTCTTCATTGCCACCATCATCATCATCGATTCTCTCCTTGATGACATCCACCTTCTGTAGTTGGAAGGGCTACGACGAGGATGGAAGGATTCAGTTAGAAATTTGGAATAGAGCTACGAGCAGAGGGAATTTCAAATATTCCTGTAAAATTCCATACATAGCTTCTTGTGATGACTTAGATATTAAAAATGTGCAAATATTATCTAAAACCCACAATTTTTTAGCTTTGTAATCCCAGGGTGTGTTGTACATAGTTAGCATTCATGAGTATCTGTTGAGTATGAGTAAATGTCTGTTGCAGGGGAGTAGAGAGAGTGATAACTGGGTGCCAGACAATGTGGGTTCTCATTTACCACTTCCCAGCTATTTGGGTAAGTAATTTAATTCATTTAACTCAATATTCTCATTTACAAAATCAATCAGGTGGGCTATGATCTTCCAATTGCTTTCTAGTCTAAAGTAGTACTCTAAATAACATAACAATCAACCAAAAGTTGTAATTTTATCAAGATCAGAAAAGAGCACTAAGTTTGTGTTTATGTAAATGGGAAGTAGCTGAGTTCGTCTATGATCATTTTCAGATTATGGTGGTAAAAATTGTCTTGAACTCTGGTTTTCCACTTTTGCTTTCCTGTAATTAAAGGACTCTGTAGCCCATTGAAAATCAACTGAGATTTGATTTAATCTTAAAACTTGAGCGCTGGGTCACCTTCTTAGATATGCAGCAAGGTGTGGTTACTCAGTATTTATGAGCTAGAAGGCTCCTTATCCCAAGGAGTTTCCTTTTCCAGAGGGTGCCTGAGCTGGAGTTCAGTTGCTACTCCCTGATTCATGGAGAAGATTCTTCTAGAGTATGTGTAAATGTTTGACCTTGAACAGAGGAGAAAAATGTAGACTCACTTTTATTTATCTATAGACTGAAATGCCATGACTGCTAATTTTTAAAATCAGCCTGGAATTATATTCAGTAAATGTTTGCTAATGCTTGTTGTGAGCTGTGCCTTACGTGTGTGTGTGTGTGTGTGTGTGTGTGTGTGTGTGTGTGTGTGTGTGAACCGTTGGGAAGTATTGAGGCCTTCAGATATTTACAGTGATAAGCTAGTGATAGGGAATTTTGCTGAAGCTCATCATAGTTGGAGAGAGGACATTTTAAGAATAATCATTTTACCCTTCATTCATTGTGTGTTTGGGCCCTGGCTGAAATATTAGCCATTGTAGCTCCTGTGGGTTTAAGCTACACATTTGGCTTGGTTGGACTGACTTCTTGATGTTTGGATCCTCCAGGTTTGGCATAGCACTTGACGAAAATGAAGGGGCTAAATAAATAATTATTGGAGGACTGGGCGCGGTGGCTCATGCCTGTAATCCTAGCACTTTGGGAGGCCGAGGCAGGAGGATTGCTTGAGGTGGGGAAGTCAAGACCAGTTTGAGCAAGAGTAAGACCCCATCTCTATAAAAAACTAGCTGGGATGTGGTGGTGTGTGCCTGTAGTCCTATGTACTTGGAAGGCTGAGACAGGAGGATCGCTTGAGCTGAGGAGTGTGAGGTTGCAGTGAGCTATGATGATGCCACTGGGCACTGGACTTCTGTCTGGGCAACAAAGCAAAACCTTGTCTGAAAAAAACAAAAAAAAAGTAATGGAGAAGCAACTGGTTTGAGTCAGACTGAAGGTGAAAGGAAGATTGGTATTTCATAGTTTTTAGTGGACATAGTGTTTTGGGGGATATTGTGATGACAGCCACCAGTAAGTCTTTTTAGCCTTTTATCACAGGCCATGTGCCCTGAGTGGCCCCATTTTTCCTGAGGCAGTGAACAGTAGCCACACTGTGACTCCAGGTGAATTTTTTAAATCTTATTTTTTCATTTAATCATTCACTTTAGAATAATAGTGATACCTAATGTGTAAAAGCTCAGAAAATGTAGTTGATCTCCACCAGTGTAAAATTACCACACAGAAAAACTTTTGAACTTTCGAGATAAAAGCTCCAATTAAGTGTAAGTGTATGTGTATAGAAAGAGTTGGAAATGTTCTGTAGCTACAGCAATTCATAAATTGTTTTTGTGCATAAATTAAGGTTAAACTGTGCAGTTCTGCTTCACACCCCTGTTATTTAGCTCCAGTGAGTTGCCAGAACAAAGTCTGGACTCTGCTTGGCTCTTGGGTGAGAAATACAACAGTTTTAATGATTGGAATAAACGTTTGAAATGTAAAGAGTTTCATTTATTTATGGCATATAATCCAGATAATTAAGCAGTTAATTTGTTTGAAAAAAATGGTTGATAATTTATGAGTTTTCTAATCATTCTCTGCTGTGGTCAGTTATTTCATGTGCATGAAATAGAAGGGGCTATCAGCACTTATTTTAGCATTTTGCAGCTATTTTATTTTTTGAATCCTAGGAAAATATGTACAAAGCATATAGAAATCTTAAAACTTTTACGTCTGATCTGTGAATGCTCCAAGCACATTTTTGTGGGTTAACTTGCTTACTGTTTCGCATAATAATTCTATTAGATAGACGGAGACAATGTATGTTGATATTTGCTTCTAGTCTATGCCCCTCTTTGTTATTTTCATATAAAGATATAATGCCAGAGAAGATAAATGTGGCAGTGATTTTTATGAGAACCAGCATCTTGGGGTTAGATACAAATACAATTTCAAGATATTTCTGGTCATTCTTTTCCATTCATTGAGAGCTGTGTAAGCTGGTTCAGTCTTTCCTCCACCCTAACTATTGTCATCATGGGAGGTCTCAGTGTCCCTAGCTTCCGAGTTCTCTGATTTCCCCTTATACCTACCTTACCCATACTTGGTCCTACAGGAACTGGATCATTTCACTGGGCTGTCACAAATTTAAAATATTAAATCCCACTAACACCTTTCCTGTCTAGCTCTCTCACTCCTGCTGTCCTCCCTGTGTCTTTTGTTTGCTTCTAGATGACCCCCTTCCCTGCCTGCCCATCCCATTCTGCCGCCCAGAGCCAGTTCCCCCTCCTGTTTCTTCCCTGTTCACTCTCGGGACCCCACCCTCTTGACAGTATTTGCAGTGGCCTCTCCTCTTTGTACTTTGCTGTAGTCTGTCTTGCCAGCCCTTGCTTTCGACCTGGCATCTTTTCCCCTCTTACCTGGTAGCTGCCAAGAGCCGCTTGAGGAGATCACTCCATAAATACATTTATCATTTCCAGCTTTAGCTGGAACCTCAGGCAGGTGTGGCTGGCCTCGCATTTGTGTCCCTGTGCCACTGGCCTGTTTCCTGCTCAGCCCTTTTCACTCCCCTCAGACCTCCCACCAAACCTCCACCATCGCTCCGTTCATGGATGGCTATTTCTAGGGCTGCGCTAGCAAAGTACCACACACTGCGTAGCTTAACCAGGAAACCTCCGTGTATCTCACTGTTCTGGAGACCAGAAGTGTGGAGTCCATGTAGGTAGGGTTTGTTTCTTCTGAGGACCTTGAGGGAAGGATCTCCCCTCAGCTTGTGTCTTCTGCCTGTGTCTCTTTACACTGTCTTCCCTCAATGCGTGTCTGTCTACAAGGACACCAGTCATACTGGATTAGGGGCTCCCCCTACTCCAGGATGATCTCCTATGCATTTAAATACCTACAACTGCATCAAAGCTCTTTCCGAATGAGATCACTTTCAGAGGTACTGGGGGTTAAGACTTCGACATACGAATTTTTGGTAGACAGAATTCAACCCGTTACGCACTCCAACTTCTGAGAACACTGAACACCATCAGGTGTTACCTCCCTTTCAACACCCTGCCCACCACGTACCTTCGCTTGCTCCAATCCTACTTCCTTCCACCGACCTCAAAGGAGGTCATGTCCTTTCTCCTTCTAGGCCAGTTCCTCTTCCTGTCCTCTGCTTCCCCTCCTGTCTACTCCAGAAGCTTACATAATTGATTCTTTTCTTTTTTAAAGTATCTGTCTTTTCCTTTTTACAGGTACTTTTGCCACAGGCTCTGAGCATGCTTAGGTCTCCTGTATCTCTTCCATCGTAACTTAAGGGCTCTGTCTTCTGTGATCCTTGTCATGTTCTCGCTGAGTGGTTTGTCTACCGGTTGCTTATTATGCTCACATCAGTGTGGCTCACTCAGCTTTTTATTCGAAACTCCATACCCAGGTGTCTAGTTTCGCATTAGTTGTTTTTGCTGTAGTTTTTCATGGTCGCCTTGATCTCAGCATGTGCAAAATATTACTAATTCTTGTATTTCCCAAACCTGCACCTTCTCCCTTCCTTATCTCAGCTATTGGCTATACCAGCCACATGATTTTCCAAGGCAAAAAGGTGACGTTATCCTAAACTTCTCTCCAAACCCCACATCCCAGTGTTGGCTTGGCCTTTGGTCCTTGCTGTCCTATCCATTCTCCCTGCTCATGCGCACATGCAGCCTCAACATCTCTTCCTGGACTTGCAGTCATCTTCTTACTGGCTTCCCTTCTTCTTCCAGCAGAATGATGGACCTGAAATACAAATCGTGCTATTCTCCAGCTACTGCTTGAGAAGCTCCCCAACAGCTGCAGGTTTAAGTCCAGACTGCTAGCTGGTCTTTCATGATATAGCTCTTGCCTCCCTTTTCATTCTTATCAGACCGTTATCTCTCACTTTACTGCCATCGTTATCATTCTAGCTGCTGCACCTCAGTTCAGAACTTTATCACTTTTAGCTATTTTATCCCAATAAGCTGTTAGTTGGTCTCACAGCTCCATCTCTTACTCCTCCACTCAGCCTTCCCCAAATGTCTTTCTTGTCATGATACTTTCCTTTTCAAAGAGTCATGCGTCAAGTGTTTATTGATGTCTGTTTTATGTCAGGCTCTAGATACCATCTCAGCCTGACTCTTCATCTGGTCAGTCTCAGAGAATTCAGTGTCATGGGCATTTTCATGTTGACCAGCTCCTAGCTCCTGCAGTGTTGGACCTGGGCGGAGAATCAGTCTCCCTCACTCATATAGTAAGATTTTACATTACCTTGTATCCTGTTTTATTTTCACTGTGGTCATGCCTGCCAACCCTAGATGATATGAACCTGTCCCATGAAAGAGGCTTAGAAATTTACAGACGGTTCTTTAGTTATGCCACTAATCCAGTAAGTCATTGTGTTTCAAATTCAACATTTTTTTTTTTTTTGAGACAAAATCTTATTCTGTCGCCTGGGTAGAGTGCCGTGGCATCAGCCTAGCTCTCTGTAACCTCAAACTCCAGGGTTCAAGCAGTCCTTCTGCCTCAGCCTCCCGAATAGCTGGGACTACAGGTGCCCACAACCATGCCCAGCTGATTTGTCTATTTTTTGTAGAGATGGAGTCTCCTTGTTGCTCAGGCTGCTCTCAAACTCCTGACCCCAAGTTATCCTCCCACCTTGGCCTCCCAGAGTGTTCTGATTACAGGCATGAGCCACTGCGCCCAATCCAAATTCACCATTTTGGGTAGCTGAAAAAGAACCTCACTTCCTCCTTAATTTTCTCATTGGAAACTTAGTTTTAGTTTATAGATGCATAAAACTTTCTGTGCTTCAGTTTTTCCTTTTTGTAAATGTTTGATCACATTTACTGTCTCCCTTATTATGGTAGACATAATTACCATAATTAGATCTACTCCCAGACAGTGGCTAGAATGTCTGGGTAGTGCTGTAAAGATTCAGAGAGGAAGTACATGTCACAGAATGCAAGATGTATGTCATTTGGGAGAATTAGTCACTTTCACATTCTTAATTCCCGAAAGGCAGAATGTTGCAGAAATTGAAAGCATGGGTGGTGCCCTCCTTCTGTCCCGAGTGCTGTGCATCCTGATGGCAGGCTCATTAGCCTGTAGGAAGCCTCTCCTTTAGGCAGTGTTCCCTCCTGGGCAGGGCTCTGATTTGCACATTTGCATTCGTTTGTAGAAAGCCTGACCTGTGACTTCAGAAGTCTTTCTGTACATCCTAAGTACTTATGATTTTCTTGAACAAGTACAAGATAGGCCCAGCTGCAGGAAGTACACATTATATTCAGTTTCTTTCTCACTGGAATTTGAACCATTGATTTATAAATCCTTAAGTCGCTTGGTTGCAGTTGAGATGGCCCCTCCTACTAGGAGCCATAATGGTAATTGAAATCAGCTATGCTGAGGTGGGGGTTGTCAGAGTTTTCTCAGGACTGGAATCTCTCATCTACATTTTATTTTTTATAGTCCAGAACACACTTAATCTTTTATTCTTGGTGCCATCAAATTTGTAAAAGACATAATTACAAAATTATTGGAACCAGCAGTTTGCTCTCAATTTTTCAAGCTTGATTTCTTTAGGACACATCAGTGTCTTAGGTTCCTTGAAGGAGTTCTTTTGCCGTTTAAAGATAACAGTTGAAATAATACTCAGTTTTCTCTTCGGAATCTATTTTATTTTCAATATGTAAAGTTAGCTTTGTTTTTTTTTTCAATGATTTATTATTTAGTTTAACATTTTCTTGTTTTCCTTTTCTTTATTTTATTTTTTTAGAGATGAGGTCTCACTCTGATGCTCAGGTTGGAGTGCAGTGGCTGTTCACAGGCGCGATCACAGTGCACTGCAGCCCCCAGATCCTGGGCTCACACCATCCTCCTGCCTTAGCCTCCCAAGTAGCTGGGACTCCAGGGGCACACCACGCCCAACTATTTTCTTATTCACTTTCAGTTTTATTAACTTTTTTACTAACTGTAAAATTATCCTATAACAGATAAAATGAGTAAGAGTAAATTATGGGCTGGGCGTGGTGGCTCACGCCTGTAATCCTAGCACTCTGGGAGGCCGAGGCGGGTGGATCACTCAAGGTCAGGAGTTCGAAACCAGCCTGAGCAAGAGAGAGACCCCGTCTCTACTAAAAAATAGAAAGAAATTAATTGGCCAACTAAAAATATATAGAAAAAATTAGCAGGGCATGGTGGTGCATGCCTGTAGTCCCAGTTACTCAGGAAGCTGAGGCAGAAGGATCACCTGAGCCCAAGAGTTGGAGGTTGCTGTGAGCTAGGCTGATGCCACAGCATTCTAGCCCGGGCAACAGAGTGAGACTCTATCTCAAAAACAAAACAAAACAAAACAAAAAACCCAAAAAACACAGAATAACTTATGGTTACTTTTTTGATTTTAATGAAAAGATTTTTCATTAATTTAAAATAAATTGTAAAGACGGACATGCTTGAATCTCCGACTCGGGTTGGGCAAAGGCAATATATGTAACCTAAACATTTGTTCCCCCATAATATGCTGAAATAAAAAAAAGAAATTGTAAAAAAAAAATATAAGAGATAAGATTGAGATAAAATTGTCAACTAAGTAGCTGTTAATTACTCAGTGTATGTGTCATAAAATTGTATGTTACTAATAGTCATTCAAGGCATGAATTACACACGCTTTTGTGTTATAGGTACTCATTTATTTGAAATCTCCAGCTGTATAGCTCTCTTTATATTGTCTTCAAGTGAATATGCTGGAGAATGTCCTGCAGTGCTTGATTCTCTTCTCTTAAAAGGCAGACTATTTAATCTTATAAGTGAGCCTCCTTGCATCATTAGATATCGGGGTTCAGGTGTGCAAAAGGCTTGGTAACATATGGCCTGTCCCCAGATGCCCTAATTGAGTTGAAAACTTTCCCCAAGAGGTTTGCATTACTTCATCTAAATGATGTATTACATGTGCAGCAAAAAAGATGCTTTAGTCATAAAAGGAAAAAAATAAATATGTACTTGTAAAGTAGAATTCAAATTGTATAGTGTACATTACACTAGTTGCTGTACAGTTATTAGTATATAAAAATATTAAAACTTACATGACTGACATTATTTAGATGGTCACAGTTTTGTATGACTCTTCATTCACTATCTTTAGCATTCCTTTTATTTCCTTTATTATAGCTTCTTCTTTATACATTTTCCTCCATTTGAATATTTTTTCAGGCAACATAGGCAGATTAAACTCACCCTGGATTTTTTTTTTCAGTTTCAGAACTTTTCCTTCTCATCACAATTACATTTTTTATTGAATAATTTTAATATTTTAATTTTAATATTTGCTGTTAAGAAAAGTAATTATATTCATTGCAGAAAACGTAAAATATTAAAAAGCATAAAATAAAAATTGCAGTGTTAAGTGAAAATGACCATTGTGTATAGAGTATGATCTCGGCTTTATATGGTATAAGTGTCCTCTGCATGGGGGAAAACTTGTGAAAAAAGGAAATACAACAGAAGGATAGTATGGAAATGAAGGTTCTTTGAAGTTGTGACTTAGTCATAGTCCCTCAGCTAGAAGAAAGTGGTTTAATCCAGGATTCCAACCAAGTCTCTTTGCCTCCAAAGTATGTATACTTAACATTTTACTAGGCTGCCTCCCAGGAGAAGGGAGAAAAGGGATAAAAACCACATAGGTACTATGGATGTGGTGTGCAGCATATTGATGGGGAAGGACCCAGTGTTCTTACAAAGAAGCAACTGATGTTTGGTAGTAATTCTAGCAGATGAGTGGTTTTTTGGTAATAAGGCATAACAGTGAGTGAACCTAAATGATTCCTATAATAGATCTATGCCATTTTTGAGCTGAGTTACCCCCATTTTTAGAGAGAAAACTGAGGCCCAAGGAGATAAAATAATTATGTTAATAAAAAATGTTGCTGAAGAGAACACTGCTGATTGGTTGTTGTGAGATCAAGGGAGTTTCCTTTCTAAATTACCCTTGCATTTTAAATTTCAGTGTTAAGATTATGTTAAGGCCAGGCATGGGTCCATGCCTGTAATCCTAGCACTCTGGGAGGCTGAGGCGGGAGGATCACTCGAGGTCAGGAGTTTGAAACCAGCCTTAGCAAGAGTGAGACCCGTCTCTACTAAAAATAGAAAGAAATTAATTGGCCAACTAAAAATATATAGAAAAAATTAGCTGGGCATGGTGGCACATGCCTGTAGTCCCAACTACTTGGGAGGCTGAGGCAGGAGGATCGCTTGAGCTCAGGAGTTCGAGACCAGCCTGAGCAAGAATGAGACCCCGTCTCTACTAAAAAAATAGAAAGAAATTAGCTGGCCAACTAAAAATATATATATAAAAAATTAGCCGGGCATGCTGGCGCGTGCCTGTAGTCCCAGCTACCTGGGAGGCTGAGGCAGAAGGATCGCTTGAGCCCAGGAGTTTGAGGTTGCTGTGAGCTAGGCTGACACCACGGCATTCTAGCCGGGGCAACAGAGTGAGACTGTGTCTCAAAACAAACAAACAAACAAAATATGTTAAAACTGTTCGTATTGCCATTTTTGTCTGGATTTAGGTGGAGATTGGGTGGATTGTTTGGTGAGATTTAAACTTGATTCTTCTAGTAGTAATTTGTTTAATTAAAATTTCCGGATGGACTTTAGAAGTCAGCAGACAATGAGGGTTATGTATGAAGGTTACCTGTTGGGTAAGGTACCGCGGACCACCTACGTGACTGGTTTGAGCTGGGAGGTGTGATGAGAATGATGCTGGTATGTGTTTTAACTGGCATGTTCAGAAAACAGTGTCAAAATTTCTTTCAATTGGTGTAAATTGCCTTCCTTGAACAAGACAAAATGTTAATATTGTACAGAAAATGTCAGATAATAAATTCATTCTTTTTCTTGGAATCCTGAATGTGTGCACTTGGATTATTAGCTTGTACAAGTGAAGCAACTCTGGCTTCATTTTTCTTTCATATTGTGACAGCTGAAATCTTTGTGAAGGATAAAAATATAGAGGAAATAGGCAGATCTTTTTAATATTTACATCTTAGTGAGAAATATAAAAGACTTCAGGTGGGCATGGGGAGAAACATTGAATACTTTGTTTTCTTTTTTACTGGTAGAGCAGATGCTGAGAAAAGCAGTAGACCCATTTTTTTCTTTCGTTTTCCTCCTCCCTGTGTTTCCAATATCAATGGATTCCCCCACCCCCCACCGCCGTTTTTTGTTTTCTCCTGGAAACTGCTTGGTTTTGGTGGGAACAGGTAGCCCCATCTTGTCTGGAGCATATGGCTCAGCTGCCAGCCACGGAGCTTCCTTTGCCCTGAGCCCTTTCGTGGCCCAGGCACTGGGTCTAGTAAATTTCGTGACCGTTGGTTGCTTTGCCATCCTTCCACTGTGGCGGACATAGTACTTTTTGGGTTCGTGACTGGGGCAGGCAAAGGAAGAAGAAGGGGAAAGTCGCAGGCGGGAGATGGGGATGTTTTATAATGATTGGCCCCTGCTCTGCTATTAGAGAACAGAGTTATGGCTCCTAAAAAAAGACTTGGCCTTCCTTAGGCTCCCCACTGCATTTCATGGACTAGTTCTGGCACATCCTGTACATTGTTTGATTTACATTGTCTTTTCCTTCCCCAGTTGAGTTGGGAAGATTTGAGGACACACACAGAAAGAGTGATTTGGGATTCCACTCTCGTACCGTTTGGACTCAGAAATAGGAGAATTTGGGCCTTATCAGTGGTTTTTTTTTTTTTTTTTTGTCTTTTTGATGAGAAGGAGCAGGGAAATGGAAATCTCAAGAGAGCAGAATCAGTTTTCTGGTCACCAACCTCATTAAGTTAATATTTACTTTTAAAATGAATGTATTTGCCAGCCCTTCCTGCTGTTTGTTTGGGAATCATTGAACATACATTTGAGAGCCTCTAACTAGTTTCCACTTCCACTGGGCATTTCACCTCCGCGGATGGTGGCTAGTATAATATAATGTCTGCTCCCGTCGTAACATGTATTTCTGTCACTTCACATTACATTTATCTCGAGGGTAAAGGAAGGGAAAGAAATGAAGGTATGTCAGTTTTTTCCTGTTTCTCTCTGCTGCTCAATCTTGATTGAATGATATTTAACATTCCTAGAGCTTTTAAACCTGTTTCAAATAACACAGTTGACACATGTGCAGTGGTTTAAGGAAAACTGTACTTTTATTTAAAAGATACAGCCTGAAAACTCAAAAATTACATTTGAAAACTTATTTATATTTTATGACTATTGATGATAACAGTGTTACATTTTTTATATTATAAAATAACACCTGGTTATTAATGGAAAGATGAAAAATACAGATGATACAAAAAAATTGAAAGTTTAGAAAAGTAGAATTTTATATTCAGCAAAAAACCATTTTCTCTCAATATTTTTATAAGAATACACTTTTTGGTTTACAGTTTTTCCTTTTCCCATGCAGGAACATGGTATGTCCACTATTTTTCTTTTTTGAATGAAGATCTTGTCATACACTATGTATTGTAGTTTTCTTAACCCTTGTGACTTGCCTGTTTCCATCTGCTTAAATGTTATTTCAAGGCATCTTTTAAAAAAATAATCACTAAATAAGAATGAGAATCAATTATTTTTATTTTTATTTCTGTAGATTATTATAAGTTTATTTTGTATGTCATCTACAAATATTTTTTTATCTTTTTCTTTCCAATATTCCATAAAATGATTTTTTCTGTTTTCTCTCTTGATGCTTATAACTTTCTAAATGAAAGCTGTTATTTTTCTTTAGGTCTCAGATGAGTATTTTTTCAATACAGAAAATTTTAATGTACACAAAATATTGATTATTTCACCTTCTCTAGTATTATATTTAGTAACCAAAGGGTCCTCAGATACATTCTATAATAAGTTTTGTTGGTGAGTTTTTTAAGCTAGCTGTGTTAGAGAACTGCCAATTATGTTTATTTATTGAAGGATGTTTTGAGGAAGTTTCAAATTTATGTTGAAGGAAAAAAGAGATATATGGCTGTTTATTCACTATCTAGTTGACATCCGTTTTCTCTTAAAAGTATGATATTGTGTGTCTGTAATGTAAACCACAAATATATTTTGCAAGGTGTTGCAATTAACGTATGGTATTTTTGTCTAGTTGGAAACTGAGAAATATTGATGAACTTTTAGTGAGACATCTATGATTTCAAGGATCAACAAGGCACAGATGAGTCATAGGAATTATTAATTCAACAGTTGGTTAGGCTGGGTATTTTTCTTTGAGATTTCTTTTATTTTTGACAGATTGGTTTGTTGGCACTGGCATATCAGGGTCGGTGGTGATGCGGGTTCTGGCTGTAACTCTGTGCTCTCCAGGCAGCTGTGAGCGATGCTTCTCCATCCTGAGCTCCCTCTGAAGCTGGGTGGTGAGTGGGAAGCACCAGAGCAGGAGCTTTAGAATCTTCTTCCAGCTCCCTCACCCCCTCTCCCATTTACAAATACCTCCCTGTAGTCTCCTTTCCCTTATCTGTACAACAAGGATAATCGTCTCCACCTGGCAAAGTGTTGTGAGGATTCCTAAGATAAAACTTCTTAAAAGTTTTTAAGATTCCTTTAAAGGGTCTTGGCGCAGAGCAGGCACCACCACTTCACAGGGCTTAACTGTGCACTGGCACATTTGCCATGCTCAGTGTGGTACTGCATGTGACGTTTGGGTCATCCCTCTCCATGTGAGTCCATATCTGTGGGCACAAGCTGAGGGGCACCTGGTACCTTTCTGGCTTTATGTTGGGACACCAGTCATCTAATTTTAGGAACCTCCTCACTTTAAAGATGAGGAAACTGAGACCATAAAGTCCAAATTTAGGTTTCCTCCTGTTATCACCTCCCTCCTGCCCATCACAGTGGCCTTGCCATTACCATGAGCTGACTGGATCTGGCAGAAAGGAATGTCCCTCGTGGGCTTTGTATTTCAGGTGGGTTTTGGTGGATGGGATTTCACATCCTACAGGACAGCCAGGAGCTCTGCATTTTTGAGCACTCTTAACCAAGGTTTTAGAAGGCAACAACATTCACATCCATCACATCTACATCCCGTGCATCTGGCCACGGGAATTTCCAGAAAGATCTGTGATGGTTACCCCAGATATAGAGGGAGGAAGAATCTTCTTTTGCTGTCTCATTTCTAGCTTGGTGATTCCCTATTAGGCTCTCCTGATTCTACTTGGTTCTCTTTCCTGGTCTACCTACATTTCTGCTGGAACATTCTCATTCATGTAAAGGGAAGCCGTCTGTGCCTATTCCATGTGTCCTGTGTCCCTGTGTTGAGTAACTGGGGCGTTTTCTCCAACACAGTGTTTTCCCCTTGTAGACACTTTTCAAAGTTTTTGAACTTGTTGTCTGGGCAGATAGTCACATCCTCAAAATCATCTCTTATTTCCCCTACCAGACTGTAAGGTTCCCCTACCAGACTGTAAGAAGCAGAAACAGCATTTCTGCTTCTCTAGATCTCATTTGTTCAGCACGATCTTTTGCATCTAGTTGGTGCTGAATAAGTGTTGCTTGAAAGAACAAACAGACAACACTTTTGGGGTCGTTTTGTGAATTTGTTTCCGTAATTCAGACATTTTCTTTTCTTTTTTCTTTCTTTTAGAATGCCATAGGAACTCACCAATTGTTTATTCACGGGGAATGAGACTTTATCTTAAATGTTTGTTTTCTAATATACCTTATTTAATTTTCTCCATAATGTTACTATTATTATTTCTGGGGAAATTGAAGTTTAGAGAAGTTAAACAACTAGCACAAGGTCAAAGGGTTGGTGAAGTTTCAGAACTGGTAGTGACCCAGACAGGGCCCGGGGCTAAAGGAGAGACCTGCTGGATGGTTGGCTTTTGAAAGAGAATTTGGAAAATTCTTTGCATTTGAATGGCGATTGGGTTACATTTACTGTTGAATTGTGTAACCTTTAAAGTTGCAAATTAATGCTGAGTGTATTAAGGTAGTAGCCCTTGGCTGTGGGACTAATTGAGAAGCAAAGTGCAAAACGAAAGTGCTGCAAACAAATTGATTTTCCTACTTAGAGTAGATACTATTAATCCTGTGGCATTTCTTATCTTATTAAAAAGTATAGGCCAGATGTTGTGTACTGTCAGTAATGCCTACATTTTTTTTTTGTCCCTGTTTGGAAGCTACAATTTAGCATATTCTGTGCATTTTTTTTTTTTTTTTAGCAAACACAGAACAGTTGTCCACTTGTGTGGTAGTGTTTTTGCTCCGTAAATGTGTGCATCGTCATCTTGAGCTTTTAAATTTTCTGTACTTATCTTGAAAGTTCTAGAGAAACTGTCAGTCCACTGCTGTGACATTTACCTGAAGTCCCCAGCTTGTAATTGTGTAAAAAAGTTCTGTTTGTATCTTTAGTTTTTCTTCTGTTTTCCTAAGATATATAAAAATTCAACATTTGAGTTTCCACATTAGTGCATTGGATTTTTATCTGGGATTGTCCCTGCACTAAGTGGGGAGTAGGGGTGTAGGAGGGTGGGCCTAACTTTATTAGTGGTTTGGGAGATGTATTATCCTTATTCCAAACATCCTAAGCTAACACTACCCTGTGTTTTCACTAAAAACTCTTTCTGTCATTCTGGGTAGTTTATGCTGTTTATTTATTTACCTTGTGTAAGGAAATTCCTTCCTTTACTGTCCTCTTATCTTAGATCAAAGTTTCCACCAAAGGACTCTTACTTAAATAGTACTGTCTGAGACTGCATATGTCTTTTCTTTTCTTTTTTATTTTTATTTAAAGCTTTCTGAGTTTTTGCCCCATCTGCACTCTCTGGTTTTCCTTCCTTCTATTTATGACTACTGTGTAATGAATATTCATAGTTTCCCTTATTAATGTAATAGCATGCTATTTGTCAGCTCACTGGCTTTCTTCTATTATATATATTTTAAATTCTGTTTCTTTTGCTTATTTTTAAATTTTTTGTTGTCTTTTTTTGGTCTTCTATAAATTTTTTTCTTTCTAGAGTTTGTGGTCATGTGTTTTTCCTCTAACTGAGACATATGTGTAGATCTAAAACTGCACAGTACAAGATGTCAGATGGCTTAAAAGGATTTCTCATGTGGACTGAAAGAGTGAATCTGTGCCCCTCTGAGAGTATAGCCTGACCACATGACTACCAATAATTAGACATCTTTTATTTTAAGCGCTGGGCAGCTGTTAATCTTTAGTTGAATTTGGAGATCTTTAGTTATTTTGCTCTCTTTAAAGGGCTCTTCTCCATATATGCATCTCTTTGGCAAGGTTGATGGCAGCCAGGGATACTGGCATGTGATAGTGTGAAACAGGAAGGAAAACACATCTGAAAAGGAAAATCTGATGCGTTCTGAACATTAGACTTTAAGATATTAGGTTTGTTTTCTTAAGTGTTTTTTAGTCCATTAAAAAAGTAGAATACTTAAGCATTGTGAATGTCAATTCATTTTTCAGTGACTTTAAGGTAAAATTTCCGTCTCGTGCTTGATCAGACAGTCTAGCAATTAACGCTCCCCTTTAGTGTCCTCAGCCGTCCCTGTGAGGCTTGATTAGGATAGCAGTTGCAGTGTGATAATGCCTTCCTGGAGTTTTCAAACCTTTTATTGAAACCAGTGCTCAGTATCTCTCACTGTTGCTTAAAAACACAGCTCCTGAACCTTAAAAGCCACTGATGATTTCATCGGGAAGGTTGAGTTCTTGGGTGTGTGGGGTTCCAGGGACAGACTGCTGTCTTCCTCTCTGTCATCCTCAGAGGCCCTGAAACCCTTTTTCTCATGTTGGCTAATATCAGGCAAGACTCAGTGCATCTTTTATAACATAGAGGGCTTCAGAGTTTACAAAACAGTTTCACATGTTATTTCATTGAATTCTTGCAAAACCCTGTGCAGTAGTGGACACATATTTCCATCTCTGTTTCATAGAGGAGGGAATTGTTCTCAGAGCAGGTGAGTGCTGTGTCCCAGGCCACAATTTTCAGTCCTCACAGTGGAGCTTTGTTTGGAACCCAGGTTTGCTGCTTTCTCACCCCCACTCCATTATTGTGTGACACCTGGAAAAGTCAGCATTTAAGGATGTCATATTCAGCATCAAATTAAGGGAGGTGGGTGACCTTGAAACCCTAGTGATGTGGATTTCAAAATGATAGTTATTTCCTCAAAATGATAACATCAGTGACAAGTAATAAGAGTCACTTACTAAGTTGTCTATTCAGACAAATGCATTTGATTTTGCATGTTCCATGTTTCTGTGTTCCAGATTTATAGACCCAAATATTTAATTTTACATAGCTGTGAAAAGCCTAAATCCTGTTTTGTATTCTTTAGATGCTACAAGAGCCAACAGGTCAGACTGGGGTGGGAGTATTGGCAGTTTGGCTAAGAGGAAAAAAAGGAGATGTGTCTAGCAACCAGCCCCTGAGAAAAGGAGTTAAGTCCGACAGCATCACACACTGGGGCAGAGGTTTGTCAATAACAGGAAGCTGCTTATGCGAAGGATTTAGCTTTAGATATGGATTCGAGTCTGTGCCCCACCACTTAGTAGCTTTGTTACCATGAACATACAGCTGCCAAAGCCCCCTAAGGTCCAGTATCCTCATCTAAGGGTGGAGGCTGGGAGGCGAGAAGCCAGGGTGCTGGAGTGGGCTGCCTGATGTCACAAACCTGCCGTCATATCCAGGCCCCAGCACTTCTTGGCTGTGTGACAGTGCACATCTCCAAGCCTTGGCTTCCTCATGTTGAGCAGAAGGATAATAATGATACTTAGCTCATAGGGTTGTTAGGATCGCATCAGTTTTAATAAATGCAAAATGCTTAGAATAGTGAGTGACTCACAGTAAATTCCCTATTAAAAGTTAGTTGTTATTTTTAGGTAGTAAGTTAGGGTAATACGTGGCACATATATTAAGCTTTCCATAGGTTAGTTTCTTTGCCTTCTATATAGAAATGTTGAGGTTAATTAAGCCTAATAAAGAGAATTCAAAAACCACTAAAATATAATATTTTAATATTGGCATCAGATTTTATTCATATAATTATTGGCCTCTTACACCCTGGACGTTTATTTTTCAAATGTGATATTTTTTGCACTATTAATCATTTAAAATATTGTGTTGTATCATGTCTAGGAAATTCATTATAAGCCTTTCTAAGAGAGAAGGCTTTGTGATAAAAGCCAGCTGCCCAGACATTTCTACCCTCCTCACCCATCCCCCAGCAGGCTGCAGAAGCAGTGTGTTGGCAGAGGTCCAGATTTCCTAAGTGATGGGATTGTTCCCGGGGCCAGGAATGAGAGGAATCTGCGCAGATTGGAGATGGCTTTAGCTACTTTGCTTGCTTCGTACTTGAAGTCTTATTCCCAAACTAAACCTGACCCAGCACCCTTTTCCATTGTTGGGCTTGCTGTTTTAATGCTTTGTGTGGAGGTCTGGCCATTTGAAAAACCAATTTCTGAATCTACTTTTTAATTCCATGGGAGCTTTTCTGTTTTTCTTTGTGCTAGAGAAGAACTGTGGGGTTAATTTTAATGTATAGTTACGCCTCTACAAATCAACACAGTCAGCCACTTGTAGCACCTTTCTTGATCTGAGCCAGGTACTGAGATTGTGGTTTTACTTTTCCCATTTTACTTAGAGGCAGGAAGGTTTAGTTATGTGAATGGCTTAGGCCAGGAAATTATTGGCTATTGTCAATGGAATTTGTTTATCTTTTCCACTCCTACATTCCTAGACTCTGAGGGAACTGGTCATCACTGTGATTGCACTTCAGCGTTTATCAGCCCCTCCCCTTGCTCTATTTTTGTTAAATACTTGATGTTTCTCTCTCGTCTTTGGGTGTAAATTTAGGGACCCTGATGCAGACATTTCAAAAAGGGCTCTCTTACCAGTTGTTAAAATAAAAAGATCAATACTGCCAAACACTTCCCCTGTACTCTTTTTATTTGGCTACTTCCAAAATACTTGTTTTCTATAGTTATTCTCTATGATTTAGGATTTCTCTATTAATATCTTATAATTTTTTAAAGTTAAGGTTGATGTATGTATAATTCTAAAGAGCTTGTAGACCAGCACTGTCCAATAGATATATAATGCAAGCTATATAATAATTAAACTTTTTCTACAAGTCATATTGAAAAAGTAAAAGAAACAGATGACTTTACTTTTAATATACTTTTTAACCCAATCCATCAAAAATATTAATTATAATATAAATTATTATTGAGATATTTTACTCTTTTTTGTATTGTTTTATAAATAATGCTTGTCTATTTTATAATTACATCTTCATTTGGACTAGCCACATTTTAGGTGCTCAGTGGCCACATATGGTTAGTTGCTACCTTACTGGTAGTTCTTTACTGGTAGCGCAGCTCTTTACTGTAAATTTTCTTCTGTCTAGAAAAGGCGTTGCATTGTACTGGCAATTTTTTTCCCATCAAAGTGGCCTAGAAAAGCGGCATGAACCTGGGCCTCATGTCTTTGCCCATAATTAACACTAATCTGGAGAGATGGTCTTTGTTAGAGAAACTAACTGTGGGATAAAAGATCCCAAAATGTGAATCCAACTGCAGCACGTGTAAAGTTACCTAAACAGTAAATAGGCTGGCTTCTTGACTGAGAGTGATAAACATTGTTTTGTCTTAAGGCAGGAGTAGCGGTCGGGACAAGACTCGGCATTTAGCACAATCTCTGGATGCATTCTTTCACATAGAAGCTGTGCAACTCAGTTTTATGCTTCTGAAGTCTGCTGCAAAGCTATGAATATTATTTGTTTGTGATTGGCACTTCATTTTTTTTTTTTTTGTTCCCAATTACTTTTCAAGGTCCTGAGGTTTAACTCATGAAAGGTGATTTTTAAGATGCTAGCTTGTCTGCTTTCTATTTCACCTTGCACCCTGATTTTTCCAGGATCCTTTAGTTACCTTCTTTGGGAAATTGGTTATCAAGTGTTAAATGTCATTATTGAGTCTTCAGTGTAGTTGGCTGTGGCCGAATATCAGCCATCAGAAGGTCTGCTGCATATGATCTATTTTACAACAGTGCTTCTCAGACTTTAATGTGGGTATGAATCACCTGGGGATCTTGTTAAAATGAGATTTGATGCTGTAGGTCTGAGATGGGGCCTGAGATTTTGCATTTCTTACGAACTCTCGGGTAATGCTGATGTTGCTGGCCCACGGACCACGTTTGGATCTGGTGTGATGGTAACAAAATGCCAATCTCTAATAAAATTTTACCAGCCTGCAGCAAAGAGAGTAAAATAAGAATAATATAGTGAGCTTTTCTGCCAAGCTAACAGTACTTTTTTGTTTTATTTGTATATTTTAAAAAATTCATGATTTCTTTCCTGCCTTCTTGTTACCATGGTGATTATAAATGGTAGATATTATTATTATTTTTAAATAAATTTTCATGGCAAAATTAAAAAGCTGACAACCCTATTCATGTCTCCAAGGTAATAAAAGAAAATAATTTTACTGGTTCGCAAACTCCGTAAGTATGATGCCACCCACCATCTAAATTAGCAGTTTATAACTTTCTTTCATAGCATTTATGGTATTTTGTATTGATACAATCACTTGGGTAGTAATGCCACTTTCTCCACTATGCTTTAAGCTCTATTTTTTAAAAACGTCACTTTGTCCCTAATGTCTTAGCTCTGGGTCTGGTGTCTGCTGGTCCCCAAGCAATACTCTTAGGATGGCTTTATTCAGTGGGTCTTGGTAGGAGTGGTACTGCCCCCTAATGGAGCATTTGGGAAATTGGTGGGAGCTAACTTTGGTCATCCCAAAGAATGGAGTAGTGTGCTACTGGTGTTTGGTGGGCGAGGGGTGGGGGTGCGTAACATTGTAGTATGTAGATCAGCCAACCGAGTGAAGGCTTATTCTGTGCATTTTGCAAAATCCTTGAATGTCCCTGTTGGTGGTGAAAACCCTCCAGCCTAACTTGGTAAAAAACCTATCTATAATTACCTGAGCCCAAAACCTAACTCCATTTAACAAAAAAAGACAATATTTTTTTTGTGTGTGCCCAGTTTTAATATATATTAATGCATTGCTTAAGGATAAGGGTATATTCTGAGATATGCGTTGTTAGGTTATTTCATTGTGCGAACATCACTGAGTGTATTTACGCAAACCTAGATGGCATAACTATATACCGACGCTTTGTTGGTGTAGCCTGTTGCTCCTAGGCTACAAACCTGTACAACATGTTACTGTACTGAATACTGTAGGCAATTGGAACACAATGGCAAGTATTTGTGTATCTAAACATAGAAAAGGTATAGTAAAAATATGATATTATAATCTCATGGGACCAACATAATATATGCAGTTTGTGGTTGACTGAAATGTTGTTATGCAACACATGACTATATTCTGAAATATATATATATATATATTCACGGCTATTTTATGTTTGCTTCAAAGAGAACACTTTATTCCTTGAAATTAATAATAATTGAGGAAAACCCCCACACACTGGATCACATCTGTGCAGGGATCTTTCCCTTCAATATTATGAGCAATTATAAATCATGGCCAAAGAGAAGCCTTGTGAATTATCAATATTCTGAAAACAATGAGACATCTCTCCTGCTACAAAGACAACACTGGAGTTAATGGAAGTGCCATATGCCTAGGGGTAGATGTCATCACGACAAACATTTAGTTTGTCAAAGTGACATTTAGACAACTGTAAGCAATATTAATCCAGTCATGAGCTCTTGTCAAGCTTAAGTCTGATTTTAAAAGTAGCTATTTTAGGCTTATTTGTCTATTGCTGTCTAGTGTAGCAAGTGATTTGAAGCCATCAAACTTTTAGGGTAAAAAAATAGAAACTGTCATAAAATTATTCAGCATTTGGATTTATTTTTTACCAAGTGCTTATTAACACAACCCTTCTCGGTTATTTGAATTGCCAGGACTGCTTTGACTCATCCTATTTTATTATGAATTATTGGAGAAACTAAGCCCCTTTCTCCACTTAAGTTACCAGTATTATCCTGTGTACAAAGAGGTGTTAACAAAGAGAGACTTTGTGTAAGACAACAAGACTGCATGATGCAAAGTTGTCCAAGGGAACACAGCCATCTCTAAGCTCCTGTAAAGCCGCTGTGTACCAACTGGGGGCCTCATACATTTAGGGAAGTGCAGAAAGACTTGCCAACAGGTCTGTACTCCTGGATAGTTATAAGACAATTTCCAGATTCTCAGCTTCTGAAGTATTCTTCCTGAAAATTGATTTCTGGGCATCACACAGAATCTCCTTTCCTGCCTTTTCTTCTGCCACATCCTTTCCTGTTTTACAAAAAAAACATTCTCCCCATCCATAATTTTATTATGGTACATTGTACCCCCAAGATTGTCAAAGCCCTGATCATCAAACAAAGGACTACCTAATAGTTTTGATATCAGGCAAATCTTAAGACCTGTAACAATTCCCTGCCTTATCTTATTAAGCAGTGCATTGCCAATACAATTTATTCCTTATGTTTAATAATGATTTTCACAGTAAACATGTTTATTGTGTCCTATTAATGATTATACTAACTGAATCCAGAAGAAAAGTATTAAAGCTTAGAGTTTTGTGGTCACAGAAAATCAAAGGCGTTTAAAAATTTTAAAGCATGTACAAAATTTTATGTTGCAGGGAAGTATGATAAAGTATTTGTAAATCAGTAAAAGGTCTTCAGGCATAGATATAGTTCATTAGGTTAAAATTCTGAGGGAGGGAAGGAGTGAAATATGATTTCAAGGAGAAAAGGACATAATGTAAATTTTTTAAGTCCTTGTTCATGTATGGATTATGGTGGAAATGAAATCTTCATGATATTTAGGTTTCTCTGGATACATTTAAAAGAATAATGTTAAAGTGAAAAGATAGGCCATAGAATGGGAGAAGATTTTTGCAAATAATATTTCTGATAAGGGGCTAGTGTTCAGATTTATATAAAGAACTATTACTACTCAATAATAAAAGACAACCCAATTAAAAATTTGGCAGGGGATCTGAATAGATGTTTTTCCATGGAAGATATACGAATGACCAAAAAAAAAAATATGAAAAGATGCTGTACGTTATTGACTGTCAGGGAAATGCAAATGAAAACTACAGTGAGATACCACTTCACACCCACCAGGATGGCTAGAATAAAAAAGACAGGTAATTACAAGTGTTGATGAGGATGTGGAGAAATTGGAACTCTCATTCCCTGTGATTGTAAAATGATTCACCTGCTTTGGAAAACAGTTTGTAGTTCCTCGAATAGTTACACATGGAGTTAGGATCCAGTAATTCTACTCCTAGTTACATACTCAAGAGAAATGAAAACATATGTCCACACAAAAACGACTACATGAAAGTTCATAGCTGTATTGTTCGTAATTGCCAAAATATGGGAACAATCCAATTGTCTATCAGCTAATCAATAGATAAATAAAATGTGGTATATTTATACAGTGGAGCATTATTTGTTAATGAAAGAAATGAAGTACTGATACATTCCAAAACATGAATGAACCTTGATAACATTATGCAAAAGGAAAGAAGCTAGTCACAAAGGACCACATGTCGTATGATTCTGTTTATAAAATGTCCAAAATAGGCAAATCTATAGAGACAGAAAATAGATTAATGAATGGTGGCCCAGGGCTGGAGGGAGGGGGAAGGAGGTGATAGGGGATGGGAGATTCACAGCTAAGGGGTATGGGGTGTTTTTTTTTGAGATGAAATGTTCTAAAATTGATTGTGTTGATGTTTGCACAACTCTGTGAATATACTAAAAGCCACTGAATTGTATACTTTAAATAGGTGAATTGTATGGTATATAAATTATACCTGAAATCGTTTAAGGAAATAATGTAATAGTTTTATTTTTAAAATGTCAATGTTTACAATATGCCAGAAATGACATACTCGGCATCCTCTAAATAAACTTACGATGAGCTGCTGTAGATGTCACCTTAAAAAAATATTTTTAAATGCAGTCTTAAATTATCAGTATTAATGGTTATATAATATTTCATTGAGTTGATGCAGTATACATTGCTCATTCTCCTCCTATGTAAGTACTTTCTCATATTTTGATATTTTAAATAATAAAAATTTCTGTACATGTTGGTTTTTTCTTTTTCTGCTTCCTTTGGTTAAAATTCTAGCTGATGCTCCAGAATGAATAGATGGCTGAGATTTTTAAATAGTATTCCTATGTTACTTTTCTGAAGGTTGAACCAATCTTTATCACTTCAAATGTTTTTTACTGTTTTGTTAAGTATAAAATGTTGTCTACCATAGTAAAAGTTGCTTCAGACTTTATTTCTTTGACTAAGTAAGTTGTTGTTAACCCCTGGTTGGAGTGATGAAGGTTTTTTTAATTCATTGAGTGAGTGTTTTACTGAAATCCCACTCTGTGCCAGGGCTGTGCCAGGCACTGGAGACTGGTGACACAGAGATGACAAAAGTTTAGTCTGTGCACTCAGAGAAGTTCCACATTTCATGGAGAAATAATTACAGTAGGTAAAATGAAGGCCCCCATTAAAGTATAAAAAGGTGTTTGAGGAGGTTCCTGGAGGATGTGGCTGGCACAGGAGGAGAGGTGATATGTATGTCCGGCTTGAAAGATGAATGGAACTTTGCCTTGAGTCAAGAGCAGGACTAAGAGAGGGCATTCCTGGTAGACTTATGGACACAGCCTCCAAACACTATGATGCAGGCAAGCAAGTCACAGAGATTCCCTTGGACTGAAGTTATCAGCTCCTGTGCGTTTCTCATTTATTCATTAGTACATGCCGTTGTTTTTGTTTGCTGTTTGTTTTGTTAATTTGCTTCTGTTCTTTGCATTCCTTACAAATATTAATGGTAATTTTAATTTTTTGAAATTTTTAAGACAATTTCCTTTTAGGCCATACTTTGACTTTTTATTTTAGTTATTTTTCATCTTTTACATTCTGGTCACATAAGATTATGATGATTTGTTTTGATGTGCACCATATGAAAATTTCTTAATTTATGACATATGTATTTATCTAGTCCAGTAGTAGCAAAACCTTACTGATTTTTTTTTTTTGAGAGATAGAGTCTTGCTCTGTCACTGTGGCTAGAGTGTGGTAGTATCATCATAGCTCACTGCAACCTCAAACTCCTGTATTCAAGTGACCCTCCTGCCTCAGCCTCCCAAGTAGCTGGGACTGCAGGAGTACACCACCATACCCAGATAATTTTTCGATTTTTGGTAGAGACAGGTCTCATTCTTGCTTAGGCTGGTCTCGAAGTCCTGACCTCAAATGATCCTCCTGCCTCAGCCTCTCAAAGTGCTAGGATTATAGGTGTGAGCCACCACACTCGGCCAAAACCTCATTTCTTAAAGTGGTTTTCCCACTAAATGAGAAGAATTCTAAAATGTATGTGGGGCCCATATTTCTCACACCCGAGCTCTTTCCATGTCTGCTCCCTTTATGGTAATACAGCCTGATATTAACTTGATGGCTGAGTCCGGAGGCCAGAGGATAGTTTCTGTTTACTTGCTCACCTTCTCAGGGCAGAGCGGCTTCAGTCGTTTGACCTGAAAAGCCAAACCAACAGCCCTACCCGCTATGGGCCTCTCTGGGTCTGTAGCAGCAGTATATTGACAAACTTGTTCATATCTCAACAGCCTGAAATTTTTATTCTTTCAGCAATATAGTGTGTATTAAGGAATGAGAGAATGGAAATCAGATGGAAGGGAAATTGCTGTGGTCTGAATTGTCTCCCCAAAATTGATACATCGAAACTCTAACCCTCAGTGTGACTGTATGTGTAGATAGAGCCTTTATGGAAGTAATTATAATTAAATCAGGTCATAAGGGTAGGGCTCTGAACCAATAGGATTAACGTCCTTATAAGAAGAGACAACAGAGTACTCTCTCTCTGGCACGGGAGAATACAGCAAGACAGTGGACATCTGCAAGCCAGGAAGAGAGCCCTTGCCAGGAACTGCACTCTGCTGAACCTTGGTGTTGGACTTTCTAGTCTCCAGAACTGTGAGAAAATAAGTTTCTGTTGTTTTCAGCCACTCAGTTTATGGTTTCTCTACGGATGGAGAATCTAATGATTAAATAATTTCTCTCAGGTCTCAGTGCTGGAAAGGTGAATCTGTGCATCCTTGTTGAGCTTATGTCTAATTTAGGAAATAGCTCTGTGTAGTTAATTTACATATTTTAAGGGGAAAAAGACCCTACAGAAACCATATATAGATTAAAAAGTGTTTTTTGATCAAATAATTTTGGGAAATATACATCCTTGTCTTGGTGGATATACCTTTAATATTTAAGACTCTGAGAAATCCCGCAGTGAAAAAACCTGTCTAACTTTACCTTTGTGTTTCTCAGAACACCTCCTAGGGGCATCCCTGGTGATACCCTGGGGAGCAATGTTTCATGGACACCAATTCAGGAAGTACAGCCCAGAGTGGTCATTAGATTCTTGTACTGGCCACCATAGGCCTATTTAATTTATAATGCACTTAAATGTTTGATGGGCATTTATACTTACTACAATTTATTGAATTAAAACATGTCATGAGAATGTATGTTTATGTTACTTAGAAAAATTTAGCTTTTTTTTTCTTGCCTAAGATTAGGCAAAAAAAGCACAAGGTAGATAGTTATGAACTTTAGACATCCTACCTGTAAGAAAAGAAAGTAGATGGGTCTGTGAAAATGAGCTTTTTTGATTTTAGTGAGTACCAAGGATGGTAAGCATTTTGTAGAACAGAAAGGATGAGGACATCAATCTCAGGGAATTTACATTGTGTAGAGGTGTGGACATTAAGGTTTACGTGTGTTCTTTTTAACATGTTTACACGTATTCCTACATACTCTTATAGTTGGAAGGTTTTCTGTACAATATGGCCTTGGCCACTTGGCGTTGTCTTTCCAAGTCAGTCCTCACTTTTTTCACTGATTAGTGTTTTGATTATGGAAACTGACTTTAGGCCTGCTTGGCTTCCATTGTTTCATTCTACAAATGGATCTTGTTTCTAATTATCAAAGGAATGATTTTTCCTTAAACAACCTTAAAATGATTTAAAATCTCTAAAGAGACTGGTTAATTCTAACCTTTTTTCCCCCCATTTCTGTAACTCAAAAGCAGTTTTAAAAATCTAGACATTTGCCAGGTTTGAATTGAAAAAGAATTTGAGCGTCTTGGGTGAAGGTGTTGGTAAAGTTGTTTGGCAGATTTTTTGATAGTATCGCTTAAATAATTTAAAAGGTAAACTCTGGGAATTTTCTTCCTTTATAAAACAGGTCCTACTACATACTTGATAACACTTAAAATCAATGTTTTTAGACAGCTATAATTTATTTATGATTAGATGAACCAGAAGCCTTTACCTTCTGTTACTAAAAGCAAGCCTGCTTCAAGACACAAATGGTCTCCTCTTTAACATATTGGCCAAAAGAGAAAAAGAATGTTCTTTGTGAAAGCATGTTGTCCTACTTCAGTTTCCCGTCTGTGTCACACACAGTGAGCATAATTAACAGCCACTTAGTAGACTTCTTTTAAGCAGATCACTGATCTGGGAAGTGCTCACTCAGTCTCAGAAAGGGTTTGGTCAGTGGAGAAGAAAATCGTGTTTATGGGTGGAGTCGGGCAGCAGCAGCAGCCAGCTTTTTGACAGCAGTTGTGTGCTCTGGGGGACTCCCACCAGTTTGGAAAATGAAGGCTGACTTCTTTTTATTTCTTTAACCTTGCCACTCTTTGTGAAATTCCGTCACATTTCATGATTCACAGAGCTTAGAGCAGGAGGATATTCATCTCATATATGCCTCTGGTTGTTGAGTTAGTGGTTTGCATTAAGATGGTAAGAAAAAGCTCTGTTGCCTAATTAGTGAGAGACACACTGACAGTGTGAAGGACTATTTTTTTTTCCCTCTAGAGGTGATTTTTAATGGTTGAATGTGCATGTGAATGTCTTAAGCCCAAAGCCAGACCCTGGCTACTTTGATGGACTGCATTACAAATTAGCTGAAAAGTAGCTATAACTTAAGCCTTTACTGTTTTCTCTTGTTATTTTTTCCTCATTAACCTTTTTCCTTTATTTAAAAAAATTAAAAATATAATATAAGCATATAGTACAAAAGCGCATGCAATAAGAAGTCTTTTTCCCACTCCCAAGTCCCTAGCTACCTTTTTTTAGAGGTGACTATGAACAGCATTTTAAAAACGGCTTTCAGGCATTTTCTTATAGGTCCTTTCTTCTCCTCTTTTACAGTAGTAGGACATATCTTGTTTTTCTTCCTGACAATATATCCTGGAGGGTGTTTCATATCAGTGCATATATATAGCTCCAATGCATTCTGTTTATAGGTTGCATGCTCTTCATCGTATGGGTGTACTATATTTACCTGTTTTTTTTATTGGTGAACATTTAGGTTGTCTGTAGGATTTCATTCCTACAAACAGAAGTTTTGTTCACAACTGTAAATACTGAGTCACACAGGCTGTATTAATACAAGTGTGTATTGCCACATTGCCTGATGCACTGACTCATACCACCACCCCAAATGTCTGTTTCTCCACATTTTCCCCTGTTGTGTTTTCTGAAACTTGCCGATTTTTCCAATCTGGAACATGAAAATTAATAGCTGTTTTAAATTTGCATTACTTTAATTATCAATGAGGCTGGGAATCTTTTTATGTTTATAAGCCATTTGAATTCTTAGCTTTCAATACTTAGTCATACCTGATGAAAATTCCCACACAGGTTTGGGGAGAAATCCAAAGACTGGTATTTTAGAACTGTGTTAGGTGTTATTAGGAACCTTGGAGGTTATCTAGTCCCACATTCCAATTGGTACAAGAAATATTTTTATAGCCTCTGTGACTTAGTCTTTGATCATCTGCTTGAATGCTTCCAATATTAGGGGGGTTAAAACCACATGGGCATCTGATTCCTCAGTTGGCTTTAGTTCACAGAGATTTCAAGATATGTTAAAAGAGTAGTTGAATAGACAGAGAAGGTGGTAGCAGCTGGACTCTTTAAATAAACTATGTTAATGAAGCTAGAAGATTCTTTCCGCTCCAATTGGGGAATCAGGAGCAATGCATATTTAATGAATCTTGTCCGTTTGACTAAGAAGGGAAGACTATAATCAAGGGAAACCGTTTGAGGGTATGTTGGTATGTTAGTTTTCTATTGCTGCATAATGTTACTCCTAAACTTAGTGCCTTAAAACAACAGTAGACATCTATTCTCTCACAAAATTTCTGTGGGTTAGGAATTTGGGAGCAACCTTGCTGGGTGGTTCTGGCTTTGGATGTCTCAGACGTTGCAGTTGAGATGTTGGTCAGAGCTGCAGTTGTCTGAAGGCTTGACGGGGCCAGGAGGGTCTGCTTGCACCATGACTCAAATGGCTGCTAGCAGAAAGTCTCAGCTCCTTGCCACGGGGATCTCTCCGTAGGGCTGCCCGAGTGTCCTCACATTCTGGTGGCTGGCTTCCTCCAGAGTGGGTAATTGAAGAGCAAGCAAAATGGGAGCCTCATGTCTTTTATGACTTTGGAAATCATATGTTGTCATTTCTGCAGTATCCTACTGGTTCCAGAGGTCAGCCCTGTTTGTTATGGGAGGAGACTACACCAGAGTGTGAATAGCAGGAGGCAGGGGACACTGGGGGCTTTCTTGGAGAATGATTACCCTCTGGCTCCCAAAGATCTCACTCACTTCTCTCAGTGGCCCCAAATCTCATCCCAATACAGAGCCCAACTCTGTGAAGGAGAACTAGAGGATATTTAAACAGATTTTTGGGAAGCTAGGAGTCTGTTAAGAATTTTCCTTTGTTGGAAGAAATTGTGGATTTGAGCAGTATTCTCAATTACAAAAGTATCTTTTTATGATCTATCCTATGAAATTTCTGGCCCAAATAAATAGGAAATAGATTTATAATCCTGACAGAGGAATGGTGTTCTAGTGAAATATTCCAACTTATATTTAGTCAGAAAAGCTTCATAGCATTCACTGGTTCTCAAATATGAGGGTTAGGTTCCTGGAAAACCCATATTGGAGAATTCTCTCAAGTTGAGGAACTTGAAACCCAGCAGGGCGAATATGGCTGTCAAACTGTGGTAGCTCTTCAGTTGTGGTTTCAGCTTCAGGCCCACCATTTTGTACTTTGTTTTGTGAGGCTGGGGCTGGGACTCTGCAAATCACATTTCCCAGATTCTCCTGCCAGCTGGGCTCTTGTGTGCTTCTGGCGGTAGGAGCCACTGGTGGAAGACTGAAAAGGCAGGAGGGAGGGAGAGAAAGGACTGTGTTGTTTTCAGCCCCTTCGGCGTTTCTCCTGTGGCCAGCTATACTCTAGCCTGTAGCTTCTTTAGGAACTTTCAGCACCAGCTTTGCCTTGGCCCCAGCCAAGGTCTAAGTAGCAGTTACGCTGTGCATGTCCCATTCCCCCCATGCCGCTTAGCATTCTAGTACCAGTCCCTCCTTTGAGCCCTCGGATTCTGGTAACCCCACACTTTCCCTTGTATTTCTTCAGCGCTAAGGTTGGCAGCTACTTTTAGTGGTTACTAATACTGGGGTTATCTGTGTCCGCTTTTTACTTTTTCAGTCTCACAACACCTATGTAATCAGTTTCCTGTATTAAATTCCTGCCATTTAAATCCCTAATGTGTGAGGTTTCTGCCTTCCCACTGACTGAAACAGTTGTTAAGGTTTCTAGATACGTCATCCCTCAAAATTACAGTGACACGTCTGTGGTTAATTTTTCTTTCTTGCAAGGTGATAATCATACCAAGAGGCCACTGTCTTCTCCATCTGGCTGTTTGTCCAGATGTTTAGTGCTCATGGCCATTGACTTCATTTCATGGATCTGGCCTCATGGAGCAGGTCCCTGGATCTTACTTCCTTGGTCCATAGTAGTTCTAGAGGTCCAGGTTATCCGGGATGCTGAGGAGTTTTGTTTAGTCTATTTAACCCAAGTACTTTTCCTGTCCATTTTCCAATACAAAGAGGCGCACACCATATATTTTTGGCTTTGTTAGTTCCTGCCTGCCCAAGAGCCTGCTGTCTGAGCTTCTCTACACACTGCCCAGTGGCTTCCACCCTCACAGGCACTGCTCACCAGTGGGCAACTCCAGGACCTGCATTTGTGTTCCCTCATCTTTCCTTAGTTTTCCTGCTCTGCCATCTGCTTTGTTTCCCTTTTCTATTCCCAAGCCCTAATTCCCCCTTTTTCATATTATCCCCAATTGGAACAATTGATAGTTTGTGTATATTAAAATTTGAAGCACTTGCTGAGAAGATGTATCTGCTGAATTACTTGAATTTACATAAGGAGAACTCTAGCATGAGGGAGCATAATTATAACAGCTTATGAATGCAATGAGCATTTTATAGACCAGAGGAAAAGAGCTAGTGATGTCATTAATGGTACTTCTGTTCTTCAAGTTAATTAATTAATTAAGCCTTTCTACTTTTATTAGCGGGGTTGTGTGTTTAGTAAACATTTATCGTGTTGCCCTGTTTACACAGCGCTATGACAGGTAGGTGCATTGGGGGATAGCAAAGGAGTAAAATGACTCTGCTCTTGCCTGTCTTGAAAGACTTTCTTGTGTTCTTGGGGAGATAGAGAACTTGCATTAAACAGTGAAGGGACCAAAATAAGTGCAAATGATGTGCTAGAAACTGTATTTAAGTGTGTATTGTGGGGCAGATAAGAATGGTACTTCCTGTACACAGGCACTGAGCACTCTGTTTATGTTGTCTTATTTACTCCTTACAACTCTAAGGTAATTACTCTAGTTAATTGCAGTTTGCAAATGATTGATCTGAGGGTTAGAGGTTAAATCAGTTGCCTAAAGATACGCATCAACAAAATGAGAGAAGTTGGGCTTTGAATGTTAGGTTGGCCTGAGTCTAAAGATGGTAAATGAGTAGAAGTGAAGGTTCCATACGCTGTGTCTGTGCTTGTTTCCGTGTGTGTTTTGAGATGTGCTGGGGATTTTCTGTTTGCTCCCCTGGATCCGTTCTCCATCCTGCTGTGTGCCCTGGGTGGCTGACCCATGTGGGTCACAGCAGTGGGCAGGCTTGCTCCTTGGCTTCCGGCCAGGTTCGACCAATGGAGGAACTCTTCAGATCCGAGGGCAGGCTGAGGATGACGTTGGGTGTTCATTCCTCCAGTTCTTCTCTGCCAGGTCCCTGCCTGTTGGCTCCATAGCTCTCTGTCTGTCTCTCTCTGTCTCTGTCTCCCCCTCTCTCTTGACCCACCCCACCCTCCCTGACCTGCATTCCCTCAGGATTCCAGGGATCACTCTCACCACTTTTGTGTTCCAGCACTGAGGGGGTAACCATCCTTGTCCTTAGCACTAACCCTGCCCCTGACTTTCAAAATTGTCCTTTGACCAAACTCAATTTGAATGTATCATACCCACTTTGAGTGTATCACGTGTTTCCTGCAGAGACTCTTTGGCTGGTATGGGACATTCTTGTAAGGCGTGTCTTCTTTCCTCCCTCCCATTCCCCCTTCTGTTCTTTCTCAGAATGTTCAACGTTGAAGATAAGAAATAGCTGAGACCTGGTCCCTGCCGTTGGGAACTTATAGTAAAGGTTAAAATTTGATTAATATAATATTAATGGAAATGAAAACTAGTAATGTACGTAGGAAACAGTGACTAAAGAGAGAATCTCGCACGTGAAAGTAGTTGATTACTTAACAGGAAATGCAGAAAGCACGTCACAAATTGGTTGCTTATTCTTTCTACCATTGTACATTAACTTTGTCCCTTGGCCAGAATTTTGAAAAATTCATCTTTTCGTTATTTAGTTTAATAAAACAAAATCAAGGGGAGTATAATACCTTTTTTAATGTGAAGTGACTAACTGAAATTTTGGTTTTTAGAACTCATCATTTCACTAAAAGGGTAAGTTCACCGTAAGAGCTCTCTGTCAAATAAAACTCCCGACTAGTGTCCCCAGATTTAAGATGCGTATGAAGTTTGGGAAGGCCTATTCGTTTTTTAAAAAAAATGTATAGACTTTTCTGAGGGAGCAATTTTAGGTTTATAGAAAAATTGGGCAGAAAGTACAAAATTCGCGTATCATCTCTCACCTCCTCCACCCCGGTTTCTCTTATTATTAAAATCTTGCATTAGTATGGTGCATTTATTACAACTGATAAACCAATATTGATTCTTTATTATTAACTAAAGTCCATAGTTTACAGTAGGGCTCACTCTGTGTTGTATAGTTCTATGGGATTTGACTAATGCATGACGTATGTTCACCATTACTTTATCAGACAGTGTAGTTTCAGTGCCCTAAAAAAATTCCCTGTGCTCCACCCTTATTCTTCCTTCCTTCCTTTCCTGCCCATGAACCCCTGCCAACCACTGATCTTCTTGTTGCCTCCATATTTTGCCTTTTCCAGAATATTATATAGTTGGAATCAAATAGTATGCAGCCTTTTCAGCCTGGCTTCTTTCACTTAGCAATATGCATTTAAGGCTTCCTCTATGTCTTTTCATGGCTTGATAGCTCATTTTTTTAAATCACTGAATAATATTCCATTTATGGATGTACCACAGTTTGTCTATTCACCTATTGATGAATGCTTCCAGGTTTTAGGAACTATAAATAAATCTCCTGTAATCATTTTGTGCAGGTTTTTGTATGGACATGAGTTTTGGACTTGTGTCTCAGGATTCAAGATACTTGTGGAGTTCAGGGTTTTTTTTCTTTAACATTCAGGAAAGATGTAGCTTTTGTCTCTGTCAATGTTTAGTTCTCACCCTGTTATAATGGCTTGGCTGGTTAGGCAAGAACTAAGGCAAGACCATGATGTCAAAAGATAACACAGGAAAAGAACTATTTCTGGAGTAAACTACCTATTCTCAGATAGGAAGTTCATTCTCTAATCCTGAAAAGGGATTTCTTTAAACTAGTCAAAGCCAAGGGCAGATACTGACTTCCTTGCCAGACACATTTAGGTTGGATTAATCGCTTAATTAATCACATATGGCCTGAGAATTAGAGTAGAAATACAAACTGAATATCTGACAAAAGTCAAGTATAAAATACTTATCTGTTTTATAATTTCACATGAGCAATTTACTTGATGACTTTTATTTCAAACTGAGGACGCTAAACACATTACAAATGCATGTCTAGAGTATGAACACATCTTTGGGATGTTAATGTGGCTTTTGAGTAAGCAAAGAGCCATTCTTTCAAGACTTCTGTGGCCACCAATAATTCTGCCAGGGGTGCTGACATCCCGGAAATTTGCCAACCTTTCTTCAGAGACTTTGACTCATGTTGAAACACCCTTAGTTTCCAGTGGTCTGTTTCAATCTTCTGGTTCAGTGTATGTGGGTGTTGAGCCAGAACTTATAAATTCCTATCTGAAAACCTAACTTCGGGAAAATCACTTCAAAATTTTTTGTGTTTTAGAAAGTACCAAACCTTTCTCTGCTGCCTGGGGACATTATAAAGGAAGGTTAGGCCATGTTTTTAAAGCACTTACAACTCCCCAGGGGAAAGTGCTTTGCAACTTCCAAGCATAATTACTGGTGCAGTCCAGCTGGAATAAGGCAAGCAAAGTGCACTCACTTTAAAGCTGAATGCTCATCTTTTTCTTCCAGGGACTCCATTTGGCTTCTTCAGAGGGGATATATTCTTATACTGAAAGAAAAAGCATTTGAGTTGCAATGAGGAAATTTTAATTATTGTTCAATATTTCATCAAAATTCGGGCTCGATAACTATTATTATGGTATCTCAACCTAAATACATCATACACAGTGATCCAAAATCTTCCTTAACCTAAATTAAAGTAGACAAGTGCTTCCCCTTGTTTCTGAAGAGCGCTTAGAGCTTCTTGATCTGGTCGTGCCTGCTTGATAGAAGCATTCCAGTCCGCATTTCTCCATGTATTAAGAGTTAGAGCATCACATGTAGTAATAACATTCATCGGGTCTCTGGCAGATGGAAGGGGGGAGAAGGGGATGGGTATATACACACCTAATGGTAGTGGTGTGCACCGTCTGGGGGATGGACATGCTTGAAGCTCTGACTTGGGTGGGGCAAAGACAATGTATGTAACCTAAATATTTGTATCCCTGTAATATGCTAAAATAAATAAAAATTTAAAAAAAGAATTAAAAAAAGAATTAGAGTATCATGAGAACAAAAGTGAGAAACATTGAGAAGTGACTTTCTAATTTTTCTAGTGTGCTTATGGTAGAAATGTTCTAGATCTATATAAATTCATCTTTTGATACTTTTCTGGATCTGTGCTGTAGGCACTAGACACTTGTGCCTAATAAGCATGTGAAATGTGTCTCATGGGACTGAGGAAATGAATTTTAAATTTTAGTGGCTACTGTATAGGATAGCACAGTTCAAGGGAGTCATTTGGTTGCTAAAGGCTTGTCTTAAACTTTATCTTAATGTCTGGCAGGCTTAACAACAACAACAAAAATACAAATGTATTGGGCATCTGTCTACTTTATTCTAGGGATACAGGATATTTATTTAATAATTTTCACTATATACTGCAATACTAAGAGCTCCCATTTTGCTGTGAGGAAACCAAGGCCCACTGAACATAACAAGATCATAGAGCTAGTCCACATCTTTGCTCTTTCTATTTTGCTACAAGATCTAATTTTGGTTCAAACTGTAGGATCAATCATTTTGTCGAATGCCTCTCTATTTGGGTTTGTCTGATGCTTTCTAATGATTAGATTGAGGTTTTCCAGTATTTTCTTCATCCTAAATTGAAACCCTGTACCTGCTGCCAGGAGTCACCGCCCATTCTTCGCCTTCATGGCCCCTGGCAACCACTTACCTACCTTCTGTCTCTAAAGATTCGTCTATTCTAGAGATTTCACCTAAAAGAAATTATACGCTATCTTAGTCCATTCAGGCTGATGTAACAACATATCTTGGACAAAATATCTTAGGCTTATAAACAACAGAAATTTATTTCTCACAGTTCTGGAGGCTGGAAGTTGGAGACCAGGGTGCCAGCATGGTTGGGTCCTGGTGAGGGCCCTCATCTGGGCTGTAGCCTTCTCACTTCTTACTGTGTCTTCACATGGTAGAAGGGATACTCTGGTCTCTTTAGCCCTTTATATAAACATTAATCCTATTCATAAGGGTACCACATTGATGACCTGGTCACCTCTCAAAGACATACCTCCTAATACCATAACATTGGGGATTAGATTGGAACATATGAATTTGGGGGGGGGTCACATTCAGACTGTAGCCTACACTATATGGCCTTTTGTGACTGTATTCTTTCATTTAGCATGTTTTCAGGGTTCATCCATGTTGTGGCATGTATCAGTACTTTATTAATTTTATGGTTTAATAATTCATGTATAGATATGCTACATTTTATTTAGTCATTCATCAGTTGATGAAAATATGAGTTGTTACCATTTTTTGGTTATTATGAATAATGCTGCTATAAATATTCATGCATAAGTTTTTATGGGGAAATGTGGTTTCATTTGCTTGAGTATGTACCTATGATAGGAATTTCTGTGTCATACAGTAACTCTGGTTAGCATTTCTGAATCAGGGTAGTTTCTTTTTGGTAAATGTGATTGGTTCTTCATTTTTTCAGGTTGTTTCTATTTAGTAGTGAATTAGTGTTACAGTGGAGTGTAGATTCAGGACAATAATAATTAAAGAATAATAGTGTATAATAAATAATAAATGGTGTATTTATTCTTCTCTCATTCTGGGTTAAACACTTTTAAAAATAATCTATACTTGTTTTCAGATTTTGGTACATTGAGGATTTTAAACAAAATGCATTACCCTCTTCTTTCTTATGTCTTGCTTCATAGTTTCACTTGAAAAAAACATACATAGGTTGGTATTTATATAATTGACATTCCCAGTATACTCTGGACAGTTGGAGTCTGTAGATTGTTAGTAGAATATTGGTTGAAATAACAATCTGCAATTTGAGTAAGTATTAAAGATATCTGGGGGAAAGTTTATGAACCCAAAGCGGGACAGTGATCTCAGTCAGTTATAGCATTTTTCTAGGCCTTATTATGTTCAGACCCCAAAGGGTTGGATTACATGCCTTCCTGCTGATCTGTCTGCAAGAAACAGCATAATTTTAAGGCAGTATAGCTTCTTTTTGTTCAATAAATAGACATTTCTTGCTGAAATGACAAAAGTCTGAAACTGCTTTTTAAAAATACCCAGTTAATAATTCCATGAATGTTGCCAGAAGTGATCTTACTAAAATAAGGATATGCTGAACATTGGCCTGCAAGCATATTATCCTGAATTGCAGCAGAGTTTTTTAAAAGAGAAAAAAAAATCACATTACAAAAATCTCCACACTTGTGATATTTTCCTGATTTCCTCTGTTTTATCAAGGAGCTTATGCAGATAAGGTAGAAATGAAGAAAAGTGTCCAAGAATGGTACAGAGGACTGTGGGAAAGTTCCGAGTAGTTCAGAAAAAGCTCAGCAGTCTGGGGTTCTTGGAGGGGGTGGAATCCTGGAGCTGGGAGTGTGTATGTGGGGGTGTGGGGGTGTGCACAAGCACGTGTGTAAATCTCTTGGTTTGACTCTTAACAGTAAAAACACAACCTTATTAATCTGGACTCCACTAATTAGGAAATTCTTATGAAATGGATAAGGACTGAGCTTAAAGTTTAGATAGGGTTTTCTGAGAAACTAAGATAGGAGAAGATAATGTTTTAAAGTACTTTTTAAATGAAAGAGTCATACCTAATTATTTTAACAGTGTTTTTTGAGTATATAGAATGTTGAGAAAGAATAGTATGAATTCTAGCATCAGATTCCCACGGGTCATATATTGGCTCTTACACTTACTAACTCTGTGACCTGGGCAAGTTTCGTAGTTTCTCTGAGCCTCAGTTTCTTCTTCTGTGAGTTGGGGATGATGATCTTGCCTTCCTCTTAGCGTTGCTATGAGGATTGAGTGAAGTAATACAAAAAATACTTGGTACCTGATAAATGCTCATTAAGTGGCAACTATTATTAATATGTCCTTGGTACTGTGCTAAGTGTAGGGGGGAGGTAAAAGAGAATTTCTGGTGTCAAAAATATAACAGATTAGGCCGGGCGCGGTGACTCACGCCTGTAATCCTAGCACTCTGGGAGGCCGAGGCGGGCGAATCGCTCAAGGTCAGGAGTTCAAAACCAGCCTGAGCAAGAGCGAGACCCCGTCTCTACTATAAATAGAAAGAAATTAATTGGCCAACTAAAAATATATAGAAAAAATTATCCGGGCATGGTGGCACATGCCTGTAGTCCCAGCTACTCGGGAGGCTGAGGCAGAAGGAT